>CABFWO010000166.1:73868-95281 GCA_902155825.1 Timema genevievae | reverse complement strand
TGAGGTGTGAAGTAAGGATGTTTCATTTCCATCCTAAGATTTACGTTTCCTTCGCTTTATTAAACCGTTGTCTTATTTAATCAAACAAGAATGTTTATAAGAGAGTCCAAAAAATAGATAATTTTAGAAAATGTTCTTGATGCACAACTGTTTTTGGGGAACGAAGATAGACTCGGTGATGTGTGAACTTGATTTGCTGTGTGCCGTTTTTCACTAACAGCGCTAGGTATTCAAATATTTATACTAATGCATTGGTATTGAATCCTTTTTGTTCGTGTACCACCAAGTAATATAATTTCTCTTTAACTTTGTACCCTCAAAGGTTTTTTTAGCACCGCGTCTTACTACCCTTACCCGTACGGGTTATACGCTTAAGTACTAATTAAGCTAGTGAGCTAGGAAGTGGGAAGGTTGAATTCAGAGGAAGTGAACCCAAATTTTCTTGGAGGGAGAGTGAAAAACCATTTAGGAAAAACCACCCTAATTCACACGACTGAGATTCGAACCTCGATCTCCCTGTCATCAGCATTCTAGCTAAACATGAAACTGGCACGTTTGCTAACCACGCCACCGAGGCGGGTCCCTCAAAGCTGTTGGTGCATAATTCAAGCTAACATATTCTATCATCTACTTCTATAATAAATTCATAAATGGCACGCCCATATCGCATGTCTCTTATTTATAGCCTCAAATCTGGTCCTGATTATTATGTGTGTATTATTTATCATGAAATTATATCTATATTAAGTTTTACGTACCCCATAATATGTCTTCACGCATCCTCGAGAATACGCTTACCCCAGATTGAATACCACTGCACTAATGACCCACACCAGTGGGTACGTGGATTAAATGTCTACCTCATCTAGAAATATTTCATGGTGACAGGGAAGTTAGGGTTTGAATCACAGCCAGGTAAACTGAAAATGTTTTTTCTCTCTAAATATTTTCACACTGTCCTTACAAACCAATGCGGGTACATTTTATCTGTATAATACCTTTCTAATACCTACTCTGTTAGTGTAATTAAATGCATTTAGCTTTGACGAGTACTTAGACACAGAGAAATGAGATTTTTTACGCTAGTGAGTCAAGGATAATAAACGTATTGTTTATAGGATACGTATTTGAATTCGTGTGAAGGGAAATAACCTTCCCACCCCCAGCCTCTCCAATCTCAGTAAACTAGACCAGATGAAACTGGCGCCTAAGTCCACGTGACCACCAGATAAAAACACCTAGGTACATTTGAGCTGAATTCAAACTCCATCACCGTGAAACCAGACAAAACTAATTGACGCCCTTGTCCGCGTGCCCACCGATGGGGGTGGGCTACCACATACTTAAAAACGTCCAATTCTAACGGCAGGAGTTTTTTTCTGTGAGCAACATAATTTTACTTAGACGGTGTCATACGCCAGGTCATTTGATCTGCAGCTGTCACTTTTGATAGATATTGTCAATACCTAGAAAATAACACTATTAATTTAGTAAATTGTTTTCAATTTTGCCTTAAAATTTATATTTGTAGTGTCTAAAAGCCCTTCCTATATTATTAGCAACGCGTCTTACTACCCGTTCGGGTTATACGCACTTACGTTAATGTGCAATGTTAGGGTGATTGTGAGATGAAATGGAGGACCTACAGTTTAACGTGGGATCCGAACCACGGTGGAGGTCTGGCATTCCACACATTCACAAGTTGTGATTAATACACGTATTGTCAGAGGTGAAGGAAGGGTTTGGCAATCAGATAAATCTGTGCCGGGATCGAGGATTGAACCCTGAATCCCAGCTCAGAGGTCTGACACCTTACCCCTAGACCACCAGGTCACCCCCTTCCTATAAAAACGGGGCTCTAAGTTTTCTTCCGCTGTTTGCCAAAGTCAGGGAAGGATGGATACACCTTGCTACTCTTTCAACCAACACGGTCCCTGACTTCACTCCACCCCCAAATCAAATCGGAGGCCGTTGTCGATGAAACATTTAGAGAAACTGAGACTTGATGAAACCAATCAATCGTACCTGAAGAAAGATTGGTTTGGATTGAACTTTTTATATGAACGGGAGTTTTTCGCTTTAAAATTGCTTCTGGTTTTTTTTTTTTTTTTTCGAAACCTACAAACATTGGCTAACAACTCAAGAGTACGTACTCAAGATCCTTTGCACGTGAGTTTTACTTTTAAGGTGGGAGTGTAGAAAACGCGAGTTACAGGAAGTGTTTTTGCAGTTTCTATATAGAACTTTTTGTTGTTGCTAAATTACCGTATTTCTTCTATTCTAAGACGCCATAGTTTGTAAGACGCATCTTAGTTATTTTTCAGTACCACCAATAGAAAAAAAAAATTATGACAAGGGTAAAACAAGCTAAAATACCCTATATCTAAGAAATGTTTTTATTGCAAGTTTCAATTTCCTAATCACAATAGTACCTTATTTATAAGTAGGTAAGTTATTCATCACTTACTTCTGAATCAATATAAGAATGATTCTTCTGAGTCGTCGATATATGCATTTGAATCCATATCAAAGTCTACTTCACATTCTGATTCCTCTGAGCCATCGAGAGCGTTGGTCGAAATAGAACTGCGATTACAAGACGCCATCGATTAGATGAGAAACTTTTTTGATGGAGATAAAAAGTTGTAATTAAATTCCAGAACACCTTTGATAAATATTCAGGAGCTGTTAATATTAACATGTGAAGAAAAATAAAATCTTTGTTTTTACTGGAGCAATATTTTATTTATTTTTTACCAAAAACAATGTTTTGATATAAAAACTACAAAAACACTGCCTTCCCTACAATCCCACCTTAAAAACCACGAATTCTTAAATAATAATTATAAAAGTAGTCTAACATTGTCATGTTTTGTACTCTGTTTTGTATTTTAAAGTATTTTTTTCCAAACAAATTTTTTTTAAAATTGTCTACAACATAGGATATTTGGTTTACCCACGGAAATGGCCACTACGTATCTACTTGCCAAGATGTAGATCTAAAATATCAGTCTGTGGAAGCATTTTTAATAGAAAACAAGAAAAATATCATATTTAAATGCAAGTAAATGCTGCCCAGGCGCAAATAGTAGAGTGGGTATAGCCTATGTACTCGTCAGCGGAAGAGGGGAAGTGTTATCAGCATCTAAAATAGAAGCCTCCCTCACAAGATCACCTACTTATTTTATTCCTTCTATTTCGTACATTGGCCTCTTAAAGTGTAATGGGGGTCAGTGCTTAGAGAATCGAGCTAAAATGTAACCCACTTCGCAAAATAGCTTCAAATTCACCAAGAAGGCAACGTCGTTAATATTAAAAATATAATTAACTCTTTTTAATGATTACGTTTAACATTGCATCCCTTTATGGTTACGTTGTCTAACGGTACGTTGTTATCTACAGTTGAACGCATAACAAAATATTCGCATTTGTTCATGTTTGTAGTAAGTCCTACTCATGAGTATTCCTCGTAGTTTTCTATCATATAGCTCAAGTCATCTTCGTCTTCAGCAACTACGATCTGGTAATCTGCAAAGTATAAACTATGGCGGCTATGATCCTTCAAGACCCACAGTCCTACATTTCTGTTTCAATCCTACTAGATCTCTGAATTTAAATAGGATTGGCGATAGGCAACAGCCCTATCTGAGACCTTTTGAGGTTCTAAGCTCTTCGATGAGAGAACTGCCTCATTTGATTTGTGTACTGATTTCTTTGTAATACAATGTCGTAGCATGGATAAATGGAGGTCTAATTGGTAGGTTTCACATTTATTTTCGGAGTTGACCCGCCTCGGTGGCGTAGTTGGCTAACGCGCTAGTCGTGTTGAGTTCGACCGCCGAGGACGGGGAGATTGAGTTTCGAATCTCGGTCGGGTGAACTGGGGGTGGTTTTTCCTAAATGGTTTTCCACTCTCCATCCACGCAAATGCGGGTTCACTTCCTCTAAATTCAACCCTCCCAATTCCTAATCCATTAGCGTAATTTGTACTTAAGCGTATAACCCGAACGGGTAGTAAGACGCGGTGCTAAATATTATCATTATTATTATTATTATTATTTTCGGAGTTGTGTTATTGGTACAGTGTTATTTACCTTTAAAATTCAATAAGAACTATATGGGCTTCCCTATTTTTCTCTATTCGTTTTTTGATTGCAATTTTCAGAGTGCAGATGTGTTCGATTGTGGATCGAACTACTTAAAACCAATCTGTTCTTTTGTTTGTTTATTGATAGAATCTTCTTGGAAGATCTTGGAATAATCTTTCGATCTTTTTTTTTTAATGAATAGGTTTGGTATAAAGAAGTATTTTATTATTTTGTGGTATCTTCGCTATTTAGGCATCATTTGTGCAGACTTAAGAGCATTTATATAAGTTTTTTGAGAGCACATTCTATAATATCAGGATATATTAGCCCGAGTCTAAGTGATTTCCGAGGCTTGGTCGTTTTGTTTTCCTTTTCAATTTCTGATAAGGCTGGATCAAATATTTAAACGATTAGGATTTCCTCTTGTTAAGAAAATCTCGGTCGTCGTTCTTCCAATTAATCTTTAAAACATTTCACCAACTTTTTATCCGATATACTATTTAAATGGACTCCATTGCTAGAGTTACTTTTAATTTATTTGGTGGTCCTTTAAGATTCGGGTAATTTTCGCCCTCCCATCTGTTGGTCAATCTAATAGCACTTTTTAACCCAATCACTTTTTTTTTCCTTGGTCACTTCTTGTTTTACTATTTATCTGATTTTTTTTTTCTTCTTTAGTTGTCGGGCCTCACCTACGAAGAAATTTTAAATCTGTTTCTTGCTATTTATTTGCCGGGTTTGTTTCGCGCTACACTACCAGTTAGGTTTATGGATACATTTTTCTCTCCCTAGGGATGGATTTATTGGTGGTTTGTGTAGTGCACATGTGTTTCATTTCTTCTTCGGTTCTTTCTTTCTGGATGAGTTTTTTTTCTCCGTTCAATCGTCTAAACTCTACAGTTTAAGAATTGTGTACTTTCGTTTTCAAAGAAACTTAAATTAAACCTTACTATGTCAATATTTTCTTTTATATCTCCAAGTTTTTCATTTGGATTCTTGTTGGTGATATATATTTCAACTATGCTTAATTTAATCCAGCCCGATGCACTTCTATATCCATGACATCCGAATATTGTAAAATATGCTTTGCCTGTTTCCGCTCCTGTGAGGACTAAAAGGTGTTCCAGCCTGAATTAGAGCCACGGGTTATTAGAGGAGGTTAATAATCACTCTACAATACAACTGTCGGTATGTTCCTCCTGGATTAGAGCCACGGGTTATTAGAGGAGGTTAATGATCGCTCTACGCCACGACTGTCGGTATGTTCCTCGTGGATTAGAGCCACGGGCTATTAGAGGAGGTTAATGATCGCTCTACGCCACGACTGTCGGTATGTTCCTCCTGGATTAGATCCACGGGTTATTAGAGGAGGTTAATGATTGATCTTCACCACGACTGTTGGTATGTTCCTCCTGGATTAGATCCACGGGTTATTAGAGGAGGTTAATGATTGATCTTCACCACGACTGCCGGTATGTTTCTCGTGGATTAGAGCCACGGGCTATTTAGAGGAGGTTAATGATCGCTCTACGCCACGACTGTCGGTATGTTCCTCGTGGATTAGAGCCACGGGCTATTAGAGGAGGTTAATGACTGCTCTACACCACGACTGCCGGTATGTTCCTCCTGGATTAGAGCCACGGGTTATTAGAGGAGGTTAATGATTGTTCTACACCACGACTGCCGGTATGTTTCTCCTGGATTAGAGCCACGGGTTATTCTGTGGAGATTAATGATTGTTTTAGACCACGACTGTTGGTATATTCCACAGGTCCGATTATGACGTGTCCCCGCAGCTCCAGGGTCCCCGTCCTAGTGATCCTTCTGAGTTGTCTGACGGGGATCATCTTAGCCCAGACCTTCCAGTACTCCCGGGGTTGGACCAACGGTCGAAAGAGGGCGTTCGTCGTTCCACGGGCCCCTGTCATCGTGGCCGAGGAGACGCTGCCATCTTCTGAGGAGGAGAGGGACCCTTGTCAACTTCAGAGGATGAAATACGTTCTGGAGGGTAGTGAATGTGCCTCAGGTAATTTCTTTACTTCTGCACCGGCCCGTCCGGAGTATTTGTATTTAGCTACACTTATGGGTTAGATATGGAGAAGGTATCATTTAGAGGAAATGTACGTGAATTTATGTGTAACGAGAGTGAGGAACTATTTAGAAGAAAACACTCTCAGAATATTTTATGTTCGCCTCACCTTCCTCTTCTTAGGGTATGTGTTAGATGGTTATTATTAGCACCGCGTCTTAGTACCCGTTCGGGCTATACGCACTTACGCTAATGTGTAATGGTAAGGTGATTGTGAGATGAAATGGAGGACTTACAGTTTAACGTGGGATCCGAACCTCGGTGGAGACCTGGCATACCACACATTCACAAGTTGTGATTAATACACGTCTTGTCAGAGCTGAAGGAAGGGTTTGGCAATCAGATAAATCTGTGCCGGGACCGAGGATTGAACCCCGGACCCCCAGCACAGAAGTCTGACACCTTACCCCTAGACCACCAGGTCACCGACTAGAAAGGAGAAATTTAATGTATTTTTATATATATATTTTTTACTTTCAGGATAGTTGAAATAAGTGTTTACAAAGGAGGGGTGTAAAATCTTAAAAAAGTTGTAAGACATATTGGCTAGGATACAGACATGTTATAAAATACACCTGACCCACAGCCCCCAGGTTAAAATGGCTGAGCTCATTGTGAGAGTTTGGCTCTTTCAATACGGGGATCGCTAGGTGCAGTCCCAAATAATAACATCACTATCAAGCAGGCATTAAAAAAAAAGTTTACTTTAAAGAAGGTTTTACTTAAGAGAAGACAAAAATTGCCTTCTAATGTAAATAAATCTTTTCACACAAAGCTAGGTTCAGGTAGCAGTCCCACTCCATTACCATAAATCAACCCCCGCCCCAAACGAGCCTAATCAGTCTGCAAATTACAAATAAAATTTAGAATACAATGGCCCTTTTTTTAGTTCAAGCGAATTTTTGCAAAATGTCTGGTTGTAAACAATCTTTAAATATCGTTGACTAGTTACTTATCTGAAAGTTTTTTTGTTAGCACCACGTCTTACCACGTGTTCAGGTTATACGCATGTACTAAATTACTATAGTGACTTAGGGATTAGGAAGATTAAATTTAGAGGAAGTGTAGCCACATTAGCCTGGAGGGAGAGTGGAAAATCATTCTCAGTACACCCAACTGAAATTCGAACCCCGATCTCCCTGTCATCGGTAGTCTAGTCTTACCACAAGAGTGAAGCCTTAGACTATGGAGCCACCGAAGCAGGTTCTGAAAAGGTTTGTTCATTGAAATGGGTTAAGGGGGTAATTTGTGGGAAGGGGGTGGTATTGTTGGTACCTGAACGATTGTGTTTTGACTGCCACTCTTTTCTAAAGAACAATTTGAAAGTGAGCTGTTTCACTTGGAAGTAGGGATGTAGTATCGAGAGAAAAGTATCAATATTTTACTCATTAAAAGTGTCGGAAGAAAAGTATCGATACCATATTAGTATCGAAAGGAAGTATCGATAACAGTAAGTACCGGTATCGAAATTTTAATATAGAAAACATGTTTTTTTTTATATATTAATAATAATTTTTACTTTTGCATCATAATTGTATTTTCATATTTATCCAAACAATTAAAATGAACATGATTGGGTTCTACAAAAGCTTATTTTGTTTAGTTTGTGATGATAGTTCTCATTGATAAAATAAGGGGTAGTAAACTGGTCACCACTCGCCCCGTCACCCGATCAGGCATCAGGATGTATTGATAAACAAAGATGAAATAACAGCTATGAGCTATGATGAGCTAAACGAGATTGAATGCTGGAGTTGTTTCTTACAAATCATGCAGAAGATGCGTGAGAATTGAGGAATAGCGTCCTTTGTTCTTCCTCCACAATCCACTCTAGTAAGCATTTAATCCCAGCAAGAGTAACGATAGAAAAACATGTTGTTTCTTTCGATACCGGAGTGTGAGTACTAATATCAGCAAAAGTATCGAGTAAAAAATACTAGTATCGAAAGGAAAATATCTACATTAGTAAAGTATAGATACTTTTTTCACATCGCTACTTGGAAGTTATCAACTCAGTGCCCAAGGACTCAACCTAGCTCAAGGAGCGCATTAAAACTCCCGTAAATCTGAGTATATGTAAAACTGATATGTTAAAATACCTCAATATTATCAAAGTAGGGCTTTACAAATAAGAATCACCATTAGCGTGGAGAGAGGATGAGAAAACCACAACAATAAATCACTTGTTAAAAACCACCCTCAGTTCACTGAGCCAATATTCGGAGCCTCCTCGTCAACAACTATCGAGAGTTATCTGCTAATCACGCGCTCGCTTGCTAGTCTGGCCACCCAGTCGCTTGCGCGTTCGCTCGCACGCTTGTCAGTCTGGCCGAACCCTTGGACACCAGTGTACGAAATAGAAAGAGAGGGAATACAATTAGTAATTCACCCTGAGAAGGCTCTGTCTATGTGCCGATAACCACCTTTTTCTTGTTTCCTGTTCTAGATAGACATATCGTTGCCTTGTTTTGACAAGGTTCTAATTGCCTGTTCTGTAGTTTTGAGATATTCACGATCAAAGTTTTGTTTTGCTGTCTCATGAACAATTATAGGAAAAAGTGCATGAATCTTTGTCAATTTATTTATTAGCTTAAAACCTATTCTACAATTGATTTTAAATGATTATATCATGTGTACTTTTATGAGTAATTTTGCAGTTAGAACCTTGTCAATGTATTAAAGACCATTCAGGAAAGTGACAAGGTTGTAAGGACACTTAGAACTGTGTCAAAGCAAATAATGGTCACATTTTATTTATATGATGCAAGTACAATCAAATAGTAATATTTAGTTACAAAGGAAAATTAATTATTTTTGTGCTTTAGTGATGATACTAAATGTGAATTAGTGCTTGACAATATTCACCAAAGCTAGTGATATTACTGGATGTGGAGTAGTGCTTGACAATATTCTCTATCTTGAATAGGCACGAATGGAAACATATTTTTAATGTATTTTTTCTTTAGTTCACTGACTTCTACTTTCCTTGTATCAAGTTTTGGTCTCATCTCTAATATTCCCATATGCTTTGTTGGTCACACAACTTGGGTGCGTCTAGGCTTCTCAATATACTTAAGATTAACCGTAATTTGTAGCCCTTCCTCTTTTTGTATAATATCTTCTTTATAAGTGATCTTATACTCCACCTCATGAAGTACTTGGCAAAATGTATTGCTAGATATCTTGGAAAATGGAACATTCTTATAGTTGAGCAGTTTTTCTATGGCACCAAATTCTTTAAAATCACTCTCTTTCATCTGTATAATGCGGTATGGATTCTCGCGATTCACTCCTTTTGACAGAAGGACCAATCTTACTGGGGAGTGAAATTCCGTTTTTGACATTGCCTTTTTCCATTAGGCTATGAGAGTTATCAATTTCTTGCACACAAAAATGTCCTGGCACATAATATTACATTGTTATTGAATCAAAATTGCTATTGTCCCGTTGGAAGTCCAGCACAGCGTATGCCATCAGAGAATTCCTATTCTGTGGAACACATGAGTCAGATCAAGTTATTAGGTTTGTAGGTTGGTTTCTCTTCAACTACTTTTAAAATAATTGTAATCATTAAATTCAGTTTAAAACATAGTAGGACAATATTTCTTATTCATTGCAATTCTTGCCTATTGATTCAGTCTATTAACCTCAATGACTGTCTCATTGCCACAAATTTCATTATTAGGCCTATCAAGGCCAGTTCCACCAAAGCTGTGTGATGACGCAGGTGGCTCATCAAATCTAAGCCTTTCGCTTGGTGGATAAGTTTTTATTCCTTTTGATATGATCCTTATTTTCCTTTAAAAAACCTATACTATAGGTTAGGCGAGCGGAATAATGATTGCCAATTCGTGAAGTCAATGCACACTTAGTGTTAAATTAGAAACATCTAACATACTGAAATAAATACATTTTTCGATGTGAGAGAATGTTAAAAACAAACAATACATTGTAGTTTTACAGTCAAGCTATTTTATTATGCACAATCTAATCTTAAATAAAAATCTAACTAGGCCTACATTCAATTCACATCCTAGTTTATCAGTCCTAGTGGTTGTTTACCTAATAGGTTTGAAGTGTATCCTATCACCTGATTCTGATGAACAAGAGGGAGGAATAAATTCATCAAACGAATCATCTCCAAACAAGTTTTCTGAACAGTTACTTTCTGTTTCAGAACCAATATTACAATAAAACTTAAACAAAATTGCAGATTAAACACAAAATAACAATAAGCTCTTGTATGTATTTGAAATAATACACTATCATGTAGTTGTACTAAAAACAAAGGTTATGTTGATGTTACACCGCCAGCTATTACTAATCAGATTATTTACAAAGCAGTTAGAACTTTCTCGCTATTTTATTCACTGTTTACATTGCATTTGGAACCATGCCACTTTGCTAACTTCTATATTATGATACATAGAGTAATAAAAGTTAAAGCGTCTTGCATCCTGTCATGGATCCGGAGATCAATATAATATAATAACACAGATTTTTTCAAAATTGTTACTTGGATCCTTGTCAAACCAAGGCAATGATATGCTACCATGGACTTTTTAATCTACATCCGGGCAGGAAGACTCCTACAGTCATGACCAAGCCAAATATCCTAAGTTGTAGAGATTTATAAGAAATGCGTTTACAAAAATAACACTCAAAGAAAAGAATAATAATTTTATGACACTTTAGGACTATTTTTTAGAATTATTTAAGAATTTGTGGGTTTTTTCAACGTTTTATCTTTAAAACTCACTGAGTAAAACGTAAATTCACTAACGTGGGAAACCGTTTCTTAAGCTGACGGTACGTCACAGGTAGGCAACATCCTTAACACTACGGTGGTTTTTTGTTTCAGCTGTACGCGCCTTGCAACGTCTGGCGAGGGTTCAAAGAAACAGCATCTGACGACCTGAACGACCGCTACAAGAGAGACACCTCGGCCGACGTCCGCCACTCTCTCAAAAACAACAACAGCGATGCCAAGATGGCGGATAGAATGTGATGTGAATTGCTGTAATGCTCTCATTTTGTCGTAATCACATTTACACAACTACTCGGCTACAATATTAACGTTGCTTTCCGATTCAAACAGTCTGCAAAACAAAAATATTATTTATGTTATGTTAGTTTTAAAGAATTGTATTGTGTCTGTTATAAATTGTGAATAAATATTTATATACAAATTAAATACAACCAAATGTCTATATTATTATTATTATTATTATTATTATTATTATTATTATTATTATTATTATTATTAATATCCTTTATTTATTTGGCGAAGTTAAGGCGTTAGCCTTCTCTTCCACTTAATCAGTGTTGAATATAACATACACTATTACATTTATTGAAATACAATTTAATAAAGGAATATTAAAATAAGAATAAAAACATTCACTCGCTCATTCATACACTAATTTAAAGCTCAAGTAGTTTCAAGAACTCAGTTTAGCTTATTAGACAAGATATATTGCTTGACCGCACGCTTAAAGGGAATTGTGGATGTTAGGTGACGAGTCGAGATATCTAGTTTGTTCCAAGCCTGTGATGCCAAGACAGTGACTTAAATGGTGAAGTTAAGGTTAGCGCCTTTTTTTACACTTAACCAATACAGTTAAAATGAAGTTTAACAAAATAATATATATAAAAACACACGAAAACTTTATAAAAACTAGAGATAAAATACACAATGATTACGTAATATGAGAACACAGACACACACACAAAAGAAGGTGTAATTACGTCTCCCACTCCTCAATCTCACAAATGAGCTTCCACACGCAGATTATTTGCGACTTTTCGCTTGAAATCATTCAATTCTAATTTCTTTACATCGTTGGTTAGGTTATTCCATGAACGAGAAGCTGAAACAGTGAAAGAATTTGAGTAATGATTGGTATTATGAAGGGGAATGAATAAAATTGAGTTTTCTTGTGATAGAGTGTTGATAATTATTATTAGAGTTGAGTGAGCGAATACGTGAAGAAAGGTATTGTGGGGAGTTGGAAGTCAATAGTTTCTTTATGATGGTTATTTAGTGTAGAGTTCGTCTTTCTTTAAGTCGTAGGCAAGTTAGTCTCTTATAGTATGGGGAAATATTATCTCGTGACCGGAGGTCGAATATAAATCTAACACATGTGTTTCGGAGTCTTTGTAGTCTTGCCGCAAGATCAGCTGTCAGGTCATTATACATTAAATCACATTAGTCGAAAAGCGGGCGGACAAGGGATTGGATAAGAGTGGATTTAATATTCTTTGGTATAAACATTTTCAGGCGCTTAAGTGAGTGTAAGGCAAAGAACACTTTTTTACATATTTGTTTCACATGATTATTCCATGTTATGTTTTCATTTATATGTAAACCAAGGTTATTAAGAACCGGCACAGATAGAATTGGGCTGTTGTTTAGATTTATTTGCTGTACAGATGGGAAACTCAATTTGGATAGTAATTTTTTTGACCCTATAACAATAGATTGAGATTTATTAGGATTGACATTGAGACCATTTTGTAGTGACCAATTATGTGTTGCACTTAAGTCAGCATTCATATTAACCATGGCACTATCAATATGAGAAAGAGAGGATGATAAATAAAGTTGGAAATCATCGGCATATGTTGAGAATGTTGCAAACATCTTGGGAGATCATTTATAAACATTGAGAAAAGGAGAGGGCCAAGGACCGAATCTTGTGGCACTCCAGATGTCACTGAACGCCATTTTGACCGAGTATCACCTATCATGAAACATTGTTGGCGGTCAGTTAGGTATGTATGCATCCATTGAGCTGAACTTACTGAAAAATGAAAGTTTGTTTGTAATTTAGCAAGAAGAATATCGTGGTTATATGGTGTCAAAAGCTTTGCTAAGGTCTAACAGTGTCAACAGCGTCAACTGTCTTCTATCCATGGCTAGTCTTATATCATCTGTTACATTTATGAGTGCTGTGGTAGTGCTGTGATGTGGTTGAAACCCTGATTGGTATTTGTCTAGCAGCTTGTGATGATTTATGAAGCTATAGATTTGTCTGTGTACGATATATTCAAAGTCTTTTTATAGCGCTCTAAGTATACTTATAGGTCTATAATCTGTTACTGAAGAGGTTGGCCAAGGGGTTTTTAGGGATAAGCCTCACTATAGCAGATTTCCACAAAGATAGAAAAATTCCTACTGATAGAGAATGATTAAACATATCTCTTATAGGGTTTAAACAATGAAAAAGTTTTTTTTATAAATGTAATTGGAATTTGGTCGTTTCATTGTGCATTTGTTATGACTCGCTTAATTGACTGTACAATATCTGCTAGCGATATTGCGTGAACATTGAATTTATTATGATTTGAGAACTGAGACACTAAGTTAGTTGGAGTACTATTTTTTTGAACGGGATCAATTAAATTAGGAGTATTCACAAAATGAGAGTTAAGATTATCAGATGATATGGGGATTTCAGTGTTACCAATACGTTTGTATCCAACACCTAATTGTCTATGGTCTTTCCATAAACCTTTATTATGTATTACACATCGCTCGCAATATAAAGATACATCCTTTTCTCTCATTAATTATTATTATTTCTTAAAACAATATAACTTTATTTAACCAATTCGGGCTAGCTACTAAATAGATATCTCGTTTTATATTCTTAACTTATGTATTCATTAAATATTTACTAGATTAAACTAGATGATTGATTTTTTTTAGCACCACGTCTTACTAACCGTTCAGGACATAAGCTTACGTACTAATTAACGCTAATGGTTTTAGTGCTTAGGAAGGTTATATTTAGAGGAAGTTTACCCGCATTTGGGTAGAAGACGAGTGGAAAACCATTTTGGAACAACCACCCTCAATAACTCCGACCTAGATTCGAAACTCAAATCTCCCCGTCAGTGGTAGTCTAGTCTATTGTGAAAATAGCGCGTTAGACCACGCGGCCACCGAAGCGGGTCGACTTATTATAACTAAAGTGTAGGGGGGAAAAAACCTCATTTCTAAAACGAATTTTATTTCAAATGCTAGTAAACAATATTATTTTTTATTTGTGACAAACAGTAGTGTGGTCCAATATGTAATGGCTCGAAGACCAAATTACACAATACAGCAAACAGAAACAAAACAGCAAGAAAAATAAAAAGGTAATAAACAAACCAGTAATAAACATGATCAGTATTTACTTTTTAAATGTTACTATGATACCTTAGATAAAAACAATATAGTGGTATTACGACTACACCAATATAGTTATTAATATTTCTGACCATGTTTTTAGAAAATGCATATCGGAGCTACGCCTTTTTATAGTATTCATTTAATTAGGGAGCCAGAATAAAACAGATTGCGGGCAGAGGTTCGGTCCACAATGATATAACATGTAAATTACGATGACACACTGTATATATAAAGAGCATTACAGTTTTTATGGGCCCTAGGTGAACTGGGCACTGTTTTTGACCCCAGGCTACCACCATTATTTCCCCCGCCCCCAAAGGCGAATTGAGCACTGCTACCTTGCACCACAACTCTCATTCCAAGGTACAGTAGCCCCATGGCTTCTTTGGTGCTGATTGACAGTTCACAGCTGACTTATGACAGTCAACATTTAGATTTATACCTATATTTTGACTGTCAGAAGTGACAGCTGATAAACACATGTTATTTGTAGATCATATGGTTCGGCGTAGGGATACATAATTTGGTCTGGTAGCTTTTCAAAGCCGTCAGCTGTCAGTCAGCACCAAAGAAACCATGAGGCTACTGTAATAATAATAATATTTAGCACCGCGTCTTACTACCCATTCGGGTTATACGCTTAAGTACTAATTACGTTAATGGATGAGGAATTGGAAGGGTTGAAGTTAGAGGAAGTGAACCCACATTTGCGTGGAGGGAGAGTGGAAAGCCATTTAGGAAAAACCACCCCCAGTTCGCCCGACTCGAGATTCGAACCTCGATCTCCCCGTCCTCGGCGGTCGAGCTCAACACGACTTAGCGCGTTAGCCAACTACGCCACCGAGGCGGGTCAGGCTACTGTAGATTGGGAAACGCTAGCCTAATATAACCTAACCTCGCTCCCCCTCTCACTAAGAATTATTCTAACTCGAACATACTCTACGGAGACGCTAGCGTTCAATTGGATAGATTATATTGAACTGAAGTCTTCTGGCAGTTTATTGAATCAAGTTCCAATTTAATATTCTAATATTTGATCTTACCTGCTATGAAGTGTTCAATCCACCTGTTTACAAATTACTTTTAATCGAATCGATGGTACTCATTCCACCAATCTCGCACATAAAAAGTTCCCAATCTACCTCCACCCGTTTAACTTCACAGTTAACGTGTTGTATGTTTTACGAAGCCCCCCCCTCCTCCTCCCCATGGTTAGGTTATTTCTACCAGTCCAGGTTATTCACATATCTACACTGATGCTATAGTAATAAGAAAGGTTAGATTTTATTATTTGACTACCCGAATTTAACGTTGAAGGAGAGTGATTTAAAAACCACATGGCTACTTTCGGCTGGAGTTTGATTGAACCTCGACTTCCCCATAAAACCAGACTGGACCATTTATGTACGCCTCAGCCCACGTACCCACCGCTGCGGAGCTCTAACCAATAAATAAATAGACACCTGTATATGTACAAATCAAAATGGGGAAATATTTACAGGTAATAAGTATAAATTGTACTATTACCTGCTATTAATCATGATAATTTGATCCCAAATCATGAAATCACTAACTACAAATCTTTCGAAAAGTATCGTCTCATCGTGTTAACAATGTTGTTTATCATACAGGAATTTGATTTGGTGAGAAAGGAATGATTCTACAATGACATGTACCTTATTTTTTCCAAATTATTTTACATACAAAGTTTATTTTAATACAAACTAAAATGAATTTCAATTATTACTTCCCGTTGGTTGTAACCCAACTAGGGTACGTCCAAAATGTCAAGAGACTCTCATGCATATAGAATTAGTTTGTAATTTAGATTCAAGGGAATGAAGTTTTTGTAATATATTTATATAACTTTACCTCAAAAATTAAAAACAAACACAGTTCAACAAGATATCTAATGTACATATGGATGACGACCAAAAATCAGCTAGTGAGCAGCATCAGTGTCCCTGTGGATAGATATCTCAGTCTGGTCGTGTCTGGTGTCTTGGAGACTACAGATCCGGCTACATGGAACCGCACTGCACCACACCACATTTTTACGGTGGAATGCTATCCATGTTTTTAAATGCAAATGGTTACACGAGTCCACACCGCACCACACCGCATTTTTCCGGTGGAATACTATCCATGTTTTTAAATGCAAATGGTTACACGAGTCCACACCGCACCGCACCGCACCGCACAGGCGCGAATGAATCGTTGAGAGAGCATTGCTCCTCACTTTTGCGGTGCGGACCGTGTAGCCAATACCACCGGAAAAAAATGTTCGGGAGCTTCCGAACTTTGTTTTCATGATAATACTAGGCATTTCTTTCACAGCCGTTCACGTGTGACGCTGTAGTCATTGTTTCCAACATTAAGTTCAAGATAAACAATATTATTTACAACTTATTGAACAGAAAATTTCTTCTTCTTAATTATTAGCTAACTTAAAACTTTTTTTTTCTTAATTAATAGCTAACTTAATTTGTAATATAACTCAGTCAATAAAGAATATAAAAATAGTTTTCTTTTTTTAGTTACAATAATCTTATGCTTGGTTTAATAAAGTGCGGTGCGGGTCGGCTCCGTGTAGCCAAACCTTTAGAGGTTGGTGCTTGAATACTAGACAGGTGGACTGGCGTTTTTTTACCCTAAACTGCTTCTAACGCTACAGAGACGTGCCCAGAAATTTATTCGGGTGGTAAAAGGGTTCTACTTACGGTGAAGTTCCCTAATAGAAGATGACTTTTTTTTTAAAAAAAAGAAAGTTTCTTGAAGCCATTTCAAGTGTTCTTAAACATAATTGTGGTTCAAAGTATTTTTAATTTGATAATACTCCAATAATCTATTAGCTTAGGTATTAAGGACAGATAAAAAAAATCATTATTAATAATACGTTGCTAAGGGGCATTTGAACCTCCTAAAACACACCTCCTTGGAACGGACCTTCCAAACTCCCTCAACACAAATGCGGGTATACTTAATTAAAATTCTACTTCCTATAAACCATCAATTATTAGTGTAAAATTATGTGAAAGGGTAGTAAGAAATGAAGCATGAGAAAAAAGTGTTTGAAAAGTCAACAAAGATGAGTACTAACGAATTAGGGCCTCCCAACAAACCAGGGCCTCCCCAAACCGTTGCAATAAAAAATAAATGGTACGGCAGACCGCACAGACTTTCTCTCTCTTTCTATAAACTCGTAAGATTTCTGAACGGAATAATGTGCATTGTATCATCACCACTCCACATAAGAACACGCATAAAATAATATACAATGATATATAATCAATGAGAAAAGAGGCACATCTTTGTCCACCTAAGAGCATTTCAAACAGTTTAATGTCTTCCACAAGGGTCAACACTTCGTATTAAAATTTCGATTTCTGGTTAAAATCTTAACATTTTATAAGGTGTTGCAGATCTTCAAGTCATCGCATTGATATTTAATTATTCATTTATACATTTTGACCAATAAAAAATGTAAATATTGACTATTGAGTCTAAAATGGAGATAGATCATTGCTATGCAAACATTTCTCCTAAGAGCTTTAAGGAAAAATAACATACTTTTTTAGATACTTATATTTAATTACTCTATGGCATTGGAGAATTATTGCGTTAAGACTTAAGTAGTATATGTTTACAACTAAAGCTCACAAAATTGTATTAATATATTTGCAAATATCTCAGAAACTGTTGCTTTTATAAAAATATATGTCAAATAAAAGTTTTTTATTTCTAATAGTCCTACAATTTTGCAATGATAAGTTGTTTAGTTTCTCAAATAGTTGTGGAGATACGGAAATTAACGCTTCTGTAAAGTACCCTAAAAATCATTTTCATAGGAAAATGAAAATAGCCAGTTTATTTATAATCTTAATCAACGCCTAGATACGAATTTTAATCAAAATCGTTTGAGCAGATTTTGAGAAAACCAAATTTTTCTCTTTTCGCCCTTCAGTAAACTACCCTTAATTTTAAGTTTTTATAGACACACAGACAGACGGCATTGCAAAGACTATTTTTTAGGGTTCGGGGGGTCATGAGACGTCGACATCCATCAACATTTCAGGTTAGTTTTTTTTACGGTCGCAATACTTAAACTTTAATGTCCAAAAAGTTAAAAAAATTCATATAATTGCGTATAGATTGAAAGTTATTGATTTTATAAAAATATGTTTCGGATAAAATATCTGTATTATAAATATATATACATATTTGTAATGCTAAGTAATTTCATATCTCAAATAGTTTCGGAGCTATTATAAAAAATGTTAATTTACGCATCAGACCGGAGCCCTTAAAGCCATTTTGCCGAAATATTGAGAGTAGCCATTTTGTTTGGAATATTTATTAATGTTCATAAATGAAATTTAATCAAAATCGTTAGAGCCGATTTTGAGAAAATCGACTTTTTCTCTTTTTTCCCTTCAGTAAACTACCCTTAATTTTAGGGGTAGATATCCAATTCCAAAAACCCCTCGGGGCAACCCTATGAAAACCCTAGATATCAAGTTTCAGCTCAATCGGTAAAATAGTTTAGGCTCTAGTTGGAGGTACAGACAGACAGACAGACAGACGGAAATTCAAAAACCACTTTTTCGGATTCAGGAAGTCATGAAACGTCAAAATTCATCAAAATCTCGAGTTCGAATTTTTTGACGATCACCATACTTTCTCTACCTGTAAGATAGAGAGAAAGTAAAAGTTTGGAGACTTTTTCCTCTCCTTAGACTAACTAAAAACCAACGAAATATATTATATAATTCATTTTTGTTTTAAGAAAATCTCGTTTATTGTGACAATATTTTCTGGTTTAAATAATATATTATAAGATTGAGATTTTAACCGTTAATTTTGTAAAGAAAAATTATAATGTCAAAACGTTGAAAAGAAAATTATTTATTTAATGTTGGTGTCTCCCATTATTTTAGACCCGTGACTTACACAGATCTAAATCCGGCCTTGTAAGCAGGTGTGAATGATAAATTATGTGTGATCTCAGTAAAATAATTATATCAGGTGAAATGCATCACATAGAGTTCATGAATGACCCATACATAAATAATCAATTTTGATATTAAACTATTTGGCTGTAATAGCGCTGAGCTAGGCCTGAATTCTACTATTTCAAAGCTATGTACTGATATATTGTGATAAGCAGCCTCTATTGATCAAATCTTATTAGCACCACGTTTTACTAGCCGTTCGGGTTATACGCATTGACCAAATCTTTAAACAGTTTAGAGCAAAAGTAGACCAACTCATTTAGCGGAAAGAAAATTTGTTCCCGGAACCAAATGCATCAAGGTGTCTTGTGGCTTTGACGAAAGGTTATCCAAAAAGTAAGTGTCTTGGCACTAACTTCTTAAGAAACAAGAAAACCTTAAGAAGCTGTCTCACCCCAAGGATAGCACCTAACTAAGGTAGGTACTATAACTCCAACCAGACATAGTATCGTTATGCGGTTTTATATATTCTACTTAAAAAAACAATGAAATCGATACGAGTCAAACCGTTTTACTATATTTTTAAAAATGTAATAAAATTTTTAAAAATAATATCAAACTGATCTCAATCTCCATGTTGTCGAATGAAAAATGCAGTAAACAACACTCCAATACGTTTTCTGGTTCAAGCGTAGCTAGGTATTTGATTTTCCGGTTAATTGTAAGTGAGATTGACTTTTAAGGTGGGTTGGAAGAGAAGGCGAGTTAAGGGAAGTATTTTTGCAGTTTTTATATAAAAAAAATTTTGTGATCAAAATAAATCAAATCATTCGCCAGTAGAAACATATAGTTTAATTTTCTGCAAATGGTGATATCAACAGTTCTTGAATATTTGTTAAGGGCATCATGAAATTTATTGACAACTTTTTATCTTCATTTAAAAAAGTTTCTCATCTAATGCCGCTATGCTTGTAAAAAGATATTTAACAACTGATGAGGTCACCATATGGAGAAAATCAACCTCTATGTTTCTACTGAAGAAATATTTGTTTTGTTGATTTGTTTTGGCAAAAAAAAAAGTTTTGCTGTATAAACTGCAAACACACATCTCGCCTTTTCTTCAACCCCACCTTAATGTCGCACCTACCTTCGTTACAAGAGTTTGAGTATGTGTGCAGAGGTAGGACCTTGTATAGTTGATGGTTCCTAAAATTAAAAAAAACAAAAACACAAACGTGAAAAAGTTAATTAATCTTATTCTAATCGAAAGTCGTCTTTTTATAGGCCCACACAACTAAGCTTACATTAGTTGCTTGGGCTGCTCATCAAACTCTCGATGGTGGTAAAATATCGCAAAACAAAACTACAAACTATTTAAATGTTTGATATGAAAATGTTTGACTTTTTAGTATTTTTATATTCTTTTCGTATGAAAAGGAGAATTTCTTACTCAAGGTGTGTACGTCCAGCTTACCATAAAAGGTAACATTTTTACTTTAGTTAATTCTAATAAGGTGTACAGATTATAAGCTAGGACTATGTTGTAATTTGATAAGGTAGGATAAACTACTTTTCAGCGTAAGCTGAGCATACATGAATCATGAATATCTTACTCCAAACCACGTGTCAACATATATTCCCATAGTTTTTTATTTAACTATTTAAACTTGAAAGTTCATGGCTGCCAGAACGTGGGCTCATCATTCAACCTTACCCCGAAACATCTTCATCAAATCCCTAACCTGACACCCATCTTCCTTCATATCCATTTAACCATTATCCTCTCATCGACGTCCGGTCCACCAAGGGATCTCATATCTTTAGGTTTTCCAAATAAAGTAATGTGCATACGCCTGGCCTCACCCATACGTGCCACATGACCACACCACCTCAGCCTACGTGCCTTGATTATCCTTAATTATGTGTGGTTGTTTGGACGATGCATGCGAGCAATGGAGTTCTTCATTATGTGGATTTCACCATTCTCCTGTTTGTTCATCCCTACTGGGGCAAAATATATTTTTATTAAATCATCAGCATCATGCACAGTTTTCTGACAGGGTCTGTCTCGAAAAAAAAAAACCTCTACATTTACTTCTATCTCC
>CABFWO010000166.1:20145-73501 GCA_902155825.1 Timema genevievae | reverse complement strand
ATATATATATATATATATATATATATATATATATATATATATATATATATATATATATAAGGCCCCAAAAGAAGATGGGTGTAGGACCCCTAGAACAATGAACTCGCTACTGTTAATCAAACTTGAAAAATATAACTATGCAAACTTCTATGCAGAAATTAGAAAAGAGCACACAATTTAGATGCTACATTCAGTAGGCTTTGCTTGAAATATAAGTATTTTGTCTTTGATAAAGAAAATAATGGAAACACTTAAAAAATGGCTTTATTTTATTGTATTTGACAAGAATACAGAGTATGGTTGTTGGTTTGCTTAAATTAACTGTACAAAAGCTAGAGATTTTACTTATATTATTTTACTAAGAATAATTATGAAATTTTATAGTATATTGTGGATAATAGTTGTGACTTCATGCTATACATTTGAAGGTAAATAACTGAAATTAAATGTTACTGACATATTTTAGATTGTTTACATACCATTTAATCTCAAAGGCTAATCGAATAACCCCTGTAATGTTAAAAAAAATGTATACACCTAATCTTTTAACCACCACAATTGAGACTCAAAAAGTTATCAAATAACCTTTAAACTTAATTTGAAAATATTTTCTAGGTTAAATTTTGTAATATGATGTTGCATCATTCAAGATAATTTCTATAAAATTTTCAAATACAATAATAGTAAAAGTTTTTTAATAGCTTAAAATATAAAACCCAGCGGACGCCATAAGTCAGCTTTGAAGAATATATAGTCCTACACACATTTTGGGATAGCCTACATAAGCCAAGAAATAACAACCTAGGCCTATATTGCTAATGTTACATATATCTTTTCTGAACACATGTTTACATAGAAATAGTCATAAAAACAATCTTAATCCATGGCAATCCAATTAAAACTAAGGGCCAGTTTCATAGTCAGATTTAGTACGCCTAAAGTGCGAGTCGATACTAAATAAAGGACGACACCTACCTAGAACAAAATGGAATGGGCCAGTTTCATATGCGAAACTGGCCCATTCCATTTTGGTCTAGGTAAGTGTCGTCCTGTATTTAGTATCGACTCGCATTTTAGGTGTACTAAATCTGACTATGAAACTAGCCCTTAGTATCAAACGCTTTGGTAGTATATAGTAAAATCTGTGTAGAATGTATACAAATGGGGTAGGGATGGATGGGGTAGAATTTAAAGGAACTGTGCTTGAATTTAATTGGAGGGATAGTGAGAACCCAACTAGGAGTAAAAAAGCATCCTCATTACAGTCGGCCAGGAGTTTAACATCGACCTCCCTAATCATAGGCAATTCATTCTATTGCAAGAATAACGCCTTAGACGGTGTGGCCACCGATGCGGGTGTATTTTAATAGTGAGCCCTTATACTTTCACTAAACTAGCTGTGGTAGCATCGTATATTAAGTGTAGTGTTGCAGACGCGTGGTCACAAATGTAGGTAAACTCCGCTTACTCTGAATGGTAGTAGTCTTGCCTTGACTGATTTCATCAGGGGCTATCAAACTTTTTAAACTCCGGAACCCTTTACACCCCTAAAAATGGTGGAACCTCAAAAAGATTTTGTTTAAGTGTGTTCCCTCTACCTATGCTTATCGCATTAGAAGTTAAAACTTTGAGTAATTTCGTAAATATATATAGTGTATCAATCAATTGATTTAACTTAATCATAAATATCTTGATAAATAAGATGTTAAACATAAGACACGTTTTATTCTTACCAAAACAATTTTTTAGTGGGAATGGTGGCATTTTTTTGGCATTTTTACACATCTATTTAATATTTGGTTTAATGTAATCGCCTTTATTCTTCTGCATTCAATATTTTGTAATATTATATTATATATTACAATAGTCTCAAGGAGCACTGAGAAAAATACAAAAGAACGCATGGATTACAAATTAAAAATGCATTATCTTTGTATACAAAATATTAGGTAGGTACAGTAAAACAAATTTAATAAATACATCATAATAAAGAGAACAAACAATAAAATAGACGACACGCTTCGGTGGCGGTATGATCTAACGCGCTAATCTCACAGTAGAATAGATTGCGATGACGGGGAGATCAAGATTCGAGTCTCGGTCGGGTGAAGTGAAAGTAGTTTTTTCAAAACGGCTTTCCACTCTCCCTCCACACGAATTCGGGTACACTTCCTATAAATATAACCTTTCTTGTCCTTAAAACGATTAGCGCAAGTAGTACATAAGCGTATAACCCAAGCGTAAAATGCAATATAAAAAATTATCAAATCAATAGTAAATAATTATCTATAGAATAAACTGAAGGATATTGATTATGTGATTTGTCCTTAAATAGTTCTAATTTTTTGTTTGTTTTATGAAATAAGTCGAATTCCGTAACTCTAACGTTAGCGCTGCTCATACACCGTCCAAAAAGGGCTGAGTTTGTAGGTAAAGGTTTCAAAAGGCTGGAGAGGGCATAAGAATGCCCACGTGTTCGAGGGAAGCTCTACAAGAAATCTTACTACTTAGAATGTTAAAAACAATGATATTGCTATACAATATTCGTTAAAAGGTTTCGAATTCTGTAATAATCACTATAAAAAATTAAAAAGAGATTGACTTTAGAGAAAGTGTATTCGAATTTGCGTGGAGGGATTGTAAAAAACCACTATAGAAAAAACTCAGTACACCTAGCTGGGGTTCATAACCCAGATCTCTCCGACATCGGCAATTCAGTCTATTGCGAGAGTGATGCCTTAATGACTATGCGGACACCGAAGATGGTCAATAAGTTTAATGAATGATAAAATATGATCAGTACGATTGTAAAAGTAAGGGCCTAAAAGATTCATTCTGGATAGTAAATACAAAGCCAAACGTTTTAGAATATCATTGTCCAGTGTGTTACTGTTTGTAACTCAATTTACCTCTATTAGAGTACTGGTCAACATTCCCCAGGCCTATAAAAGATGATCAGTGAAAAAAATACATAATAATATAATTTATTAATTACCAGGGCTCGGACTTTGATGACCTAAAAATGATCAAGAAATTACCTATGAAATGGCCTAAAAGTTTAAAAAAATTAGTTTAACTTAAAAAAAAACCTAAGAATGTGAACAAATACAGAGCTTTGCCCAGGGTGCAATTATGGAGGTTGTCTACACGTACACGCTATGAGATGATGTGATGATTGTGATTATGGAGGTGTGAGCCATTGGGAGTCCTAAGCCTAGCTTATGTCTAAGTTACCAACCCCTGGTGACCGTTGGGATAATTCCCCTTAAGAGGAAGATACCTAAGATATCCGCCGGGAATCGAACCTGGGATTCCTAGACTCGTAGACAGGTGCTCTGCCCACTACACCACGGGGCCGGATTGTAGTATACAAATAGTGCAGAAGCGTAGGCCTAATTATACAATTTATTTTAAAATAAAAAACTGCATCAGTGTCAGCATGATCTAAGGTAGACACTCTGGTAATAGACTGGACTGTCGGTGACGAGGAGATCGAGGTTTGAATCCTACTCGTGTGTAATAAGGTTGGTTTTTCCTAAACTCTTTCCCACTTTACCACCACACAGGCCTGGGTTCATTTCCTCTAGATTATAACCTTCCTCATCCTGACCCCCTTATTGTAAACGTTCGGATAGCCCAAAAGATTACTAAAACGGAGTGTGCAAAATTTTTTAAAAATTATCTTATACATAATGTATGGTAATAATAGTGTTTTTTTAAATGGTAAAAGTTCGAAGCTTTATCGCATACAAACCCACCTCGGTGGCATAGTTAGCTAACGCACTGGTTTCGTGTTGAGCTAGACTGCCGAAGATGGGGAGATCGAGGTTCTAATCTTAGTCGGGTGAACTAGGGGGTGGTTTTCCTAAATGGTTTTCCACCCTACCTCCACGCAAATGCAGTTTCACTTGTTCTTTATTCGTCCTTCCCAATCCATAGCCCATTAGCGTAGATATTACTTAAGCGTGTAACCCGAACAGGTAGTAAGACACGGTGCTAAGTATTACAGAGTATTATTTATCGCATACAGAATTTCACTTTATAATGTATAAGTTAGCTATCAGTATTTCACTTAGTTTTTAGATTAGCTACTAAAATCATCTTGTGGGGTAAATGTTTAGAAACATAGATATAGCTTTTTTAAACAATAAAGTGAAATTTTAACAATGTCCAAACATAAAATAAAAATATAATTGAGGATTGTCTTAGAAGTTTTGAAGCTTCCGAACTGCCACTTCCACAAGAATTACAGCAGTGTGAGGTTAATTCCCCTAAAGTAAGCGTCACATTGAAGGAATGCATGGAAGGTGTTTGTTTGCCTCTTGAAACTAGAAAACCACCTGAGAAGAACGCGAGGCAACCTAACGAATAGAGGTGTTTCGAAGGCAGAGCCCATCACACAAAAGAAAGTGGACGCCAACGTTACTCTTAAGGCGACAGCCGTCCCAACTGAGAAGAATGTCGTCGGTGTACCTGAGCAGACCCATGCATCCAATGCAGAGGAAGAGGAAGATACAGCTCTTTTCGGTGACAGTGCGGAACAGGGGCAGTTCCCTTTCCTTGTGAGTACTTAAGTATTTCGTTGGCTACTATTCGCGGCAGACAATTATCATTTTGAATCTACTAGGATAAATTAATTTTTTTTTTTTTTGTATTTGAGATTGACTACGTTTGATAAATCATTTATTGTTAATACGTTCAGCACCAAGCCTATTAACGATTTATTCTAAGGTTTGGGGAATTGNAAAAGGGTGGTAAAATACAAAAGTAAAAAGTAACATGTCCCCCCCCCCCCCCAGCCTCTTTCTTCCTGAACCAGGCCAAGATTTGAACCTTGACCTCCTTGGCACTGGTAATTAAATCCATTGCAAGCTTAATAACCTGAAACCACGCGACCACTATGCGTGTTTAGTAAGATTTTGGTAGGAAGAAACTGTTAGAAAATACAAACCTATTTTAACGCGATCTTGGTGCTGCGGGCCGTTCATACCTCACCGTGTAAACCATGGGTTAGTTTAAAGATATTGTGGTGCGTGCGCTATCACTTAAAGATGAACGCCCGCCTTTGAATTTGCCTTTCATGTTAGATCCTCCATCAAAAACTTGCCCACGGTCATAAGATATATTGGTAGTATGCTTGCGGTGATTAAAAAAAGAAAGAAGAAGATATATCGAGGTTTATCTGCTAAAACTGTTGAAAGTTGACATTGAGAAATAATACATACAACCACATCCCACGCACTGTCCGTAGTAAATTTTGGTGGAAGTAGAGTCTTCATTCACACACAAAGTGGGGGACTGTAGATCTGGCACACACATTTTAATTCGTTTTATATTAACTAAGACTAAAACTGTTCAGATTTTTTAAAAAAGATCTTATTCTAATTTGTGTCATAGCTTGCAGATTTTAGTAATACAAATCATGCAAGAATGACGTAAGTCTAAGCAATCGTTACTGTCAATTAGTTCACATCAGCAGTTGTGTACGTGCATCAAGTCTTGTTTTTAAAACAGAGATTGTTTTGCCAACTAGCACAACACAGTTTATTGACATAAACATTAACTCAGGGGAAAACATCCCTCTTTTGGTGGTATTAGATCTTTTCGAGAGAGGGGGGAGGGCCGGGAAGGATGCTAATTGTTAAGGGGTTTATTTTGAAGGACTTTACAAACTCAGCTACGAGTTACAGTAGCTTGTGGAGAAAATATCCTACAGTTTGAGTCCCTGTTCATAATGTAGGAGGGAGGCCCCCCCCAAACCATATTGAAAGTCTGAGTTATATGACAACCACGCATGGTCGAGCAGCCGTGTGCTCTACACTAGTCAAAGTTCTAACAATGAAGATAGGTCAGGGTGCAGAGCTTCTAGTAGGAACACTGACTTTTTTTCCAAACTCTTTCAACATGTTCTAAAAACCTACATCACATTTATACACTCTTATAGTAACTAATCTATTTCAATAAATCAGATCAATACGAACCCCACAATTATTTGCTACTGCCTAACTCATCCCACTAAGCCATCCTGACAGGTAGGCCCACGGTTTGGAAGGGTAGCGACAGTAGTGTATTTTATGTTTATCTGGGGAGGAGGTCTTGGTAGTGGTGTGGGTACGGACCCGTGCCCCTGTGCCCCCCACCTCCACCCCCTAAATACGCTAATGTCCTCATCCCTAGCACACTTGCTCAATTAGCACATATGAATATATTCCGAATGTATGGAGGGATGCTTTTATAAAAGTAAATATCTATTGAAGCTATGCATCAGCTGCCGACCCCAATGATTAGACGTATGCAGATATGAAAGAAAACCTAGTAACTTTTCTAGCTGTTAGATACGGTTTTTCCTATGGAAATAGGACATTAACTCTGATAGTTTTCAATGGGTTACTATTTGAATACCGCTAGGGAACATTAAATGAAAAAGAAATTCAAGCTCTCTATTAGCCCATAATAACCAACCAATCGGCACTTAGACCCATTTTCCAAGTTTAATCCTACCTGACTTGAGTAATGCCTATGATGCTCGATAGTAGTCACCAGTTGTCTTTCTTTTGTATCAGTTTTCGGCGCTTCAAATATTACCACCCGTAGGCAGTGTCAGGATATTTAGGCCTATAACAAAGGGGTAGGGATGAGTAAGGTATGATTTCAGATTAAATGTACTCCGGGGAGGTAGAGTGGAGAAACCATTTCACTACACTCATCCGAGAATATTTTTTATACAATTTTTCACACTGAATTTTGAAAGGAAACATGTCCAATAACTAAGGCGTTTTTCTCAAAACTGTTAAAGGTGGACTTAACTGGGATTTTTCAACAATCGTCGATTAAACTATGGAAAATAGGGGATTTTTGGAAGAAAAGGTGCTTACTTCATTAAAGAAATTACTGATAAATATTAACTAGTCACATCAAGGGCAACGAGATCTAAGGTGATAATCCCATATTGTATTTAGTCACCGTTAACGGAGAGGTTGGGTTTGATTCGCAACAGGGTGCACTGATGTTATTTTTTTATAAATGAGGTACTAACTGTTGCATTCCATCCTCTCTCGGAGTTAGTTATTCCTCTAGGATAGGAAAATATAGGAGCCGATGAATTCGTAGGTTCATCACATACTCTACTTTAAACTGAGTGGAATAACTTTGTGGTGTATGATGATATAGGTCTACTTAAAAGTTTAGTAAAAAAAATAACAAGGCTATGCGTGGAACTGAATGTGGAACGGATCACTTCCTAATGATCTCAATACTTGGGCTAGGTCTGAAGTTTGTGAGAAAGCAGCGCAAGGTACTAAGAAAATAAGAGTAAAAGTAGGAAAATTGTAGGATAAAAGTGTGAGCGCAATATGAAAGTTGATAGGCGAAAAATTAACTTTACAAGAGCATGAATGGACTGTCGAAATAAGTGCTAATAACTTAAAAAGTAATTAGGAACAGAATAAAGGTGGCTGTAGTTGAGTGAGCGAAAGATGTGTGTGGAGTTGTGGTGGGAAACTTAAAAATAGATGCATGGTAGGATGAACAATTGAAAGAAGTTGTGATAAAAAAAATAAAGAAGAGTAAAAACAAATTATTGCTGTGAAGAGTACAACGGGACTTAAGAAGATGTAGGACACACACAAAGAGAAAAAAATGAATGCAAAGAAAATGGTAAAGGAAAGTAGGACTCAAATTAGATTAAAAGAAGGAGAAAGAGTGCAGAATTATTTTGTAGGATATAAGAAGCTATTCTGGAAGTGAGAAAAGATAACGAAACAAGGAGTGCACGGAAAGACCCAGGGAATTCAAAATGAACGTTGTGAGATGATTCGAGATGAAAACCGTATAAGAGAACGCTGGAGGGAGTATTTTGATCATTTGTATGGTAAAAACCTAGATAACGTCGCAGAAAATAGGGGAAATGTTATTATGAATGAAATCCTTAGCGAGATTGAGGTGTTGAAAGCTACCAAAGTGTTAAAAGAATGGCCAAACTGAGGGCGTATATGGAACCACGAGTGAAATACTTAAGTGTGGGGGCATTGTACTACTTGCCAGCCTGTGTGATTTGTTCAATGTGTGTGCTGGGATTTCGAATGTTTCTAATGACTGGAAGAATGCTGTTAAGGCTCCTTTGTACAAAGGCAAAGACAGTAAGAATGAATGTAAGAATGATAGGACCGTTAGTTTATTGATTATTCCAGGCAAAGTTTTAGGGAGATTATTAATTTAGAGGGTGTATGAAAAACTGTGGACAAAATATGGGGTGTGCAATGTGGTTTCATGCCAGGTAGAAGTTGTATGGATTAGACATTTGCACTTTAACAAGTGATAGAGAAATGTTTGGCATTAAGGAAGAAAGTTTATTGTGCATTCGTTGATCTGAAGAAAGCGTATGATCGGGTGGATAGAATTATGTTATGGAATGTTCTGAGATGTGGATGCATGGTTTGTAAATGCAATTATGGCAGTGTATGATAAAAGTGAAGCTTTCGTTAGGGTTGATGGAGCTTTGAGCAAATGGCTTGACAGTGAGTAGAGTGCTAAACAAGGTTGTGTTATGTCATGTCTCCATGGTTGTTTAATGTATTCATGAAGTGTATGAGGGTTGCTTGTGAGGACGCGGTCGGTGTACAATGTGAATATAAGAGTGCTGCTACATGCAGATGATGCCGTATTAATGGTTGAGAATAGATTAAATGTGGTTACAGGCAGAATGGATCTTCGTATAAATATATCCAAAACTAAGGTGATGATTTTTTATAAGGATGTATCAGGAAATGATTGTCAGCTTAGTAAAAATGGAAATCTGTTGTAACAAGTGGGTTATTTTCTGTATCTGGGTAGAATGTTATGTAAAAATGGAAGATTAGATAGTTAAATCGACGGACGGGTAAAAACATCTCGGAGAGTAGTTGGATGTATACGGATTATTGCAAGGAATGAAATAGTATCGAAAGAGGAAAATATGGCATTAAATAAAAGTGTGTTAACGCCAAAATTGTTTTATGGATATGAATTGTAGGTTTGGGAGGGGTAACACAATATTAAGGTGAATGCGGTTGGAATGAGATATCTAAGAAATGTATGTGGAGAAACTCATATGGATAGTCAGTTATGAATGGGTGCTGAAGGAGTGTGGTTTGAAATTGAGTCCAATAGGTCAATGTGAAAGAAGCGTCTTACGTTGGTTTGAGCATGCTGAGAGAATGAATGGGGATTGAGTGACGAAGCGAATATATGAAGGTAGAGTGTGAGGATTAAAAGGAAGGAAGATGTGGCTAAATGTTGTTGACGAATGTGAGAAAAAAGAGTAACATTGAGAGTTTTAAGAATAAAAGAGCAGGTATGACTCGGTGTATGGATGTTGTTGAAACCAAGGGAGTATGCAAGGGTAGGGAAGTGTATAGAAAGCTAGTGAGGATGGATTAAGTACGGAGTTGTTTTTAATCTAATTAATGATGACAATCATCTAATTTAATGCTATATTTGTATTTTCTGAATCCTTGCTTTTAATTGCTTGAACTTTTATTACGTTTTATTGGAGAATTACTGTGTAAATTGGGTAACATGCTGTACTCACCCGTATCGGTGGTCAAACAGAATATACGTCAGCTTTGGTTTGTTTGAATTTTAACTTATGGCTGGGTCTGGGTTTCAACCCCAACTTCCATACACGAATTTCTACTCTTCCCACCACACAAATCATGAACATTTCCTCTAAACTATATCTGTCTCATCGCTCCCCCATTGGTGTAAATGTGCGGATAAACCTGGCGATTGGTTCTCGATCCCCAAGGTTTGCACTGCGGGTGAGCTTTTTACACAGTATTATTTTACATTTCTTTATTCTGGTTAAAGCTGGCGCTTTTGTCGACAGTGGATACTTACCATCATGCTGCCAGAGATCAAATCGTTTAAGCTGCTACCAAGCTAGTCCTACAATCAGAACGTCCAAACAAAAATACAAGTAATAAAACGTATTTCCATCGATAGAACCTAAGATAAGAAAATCTTACTTTTACATCTCTCTACCATACACACACACACACANNCTCTCTCTCTCTCTCCCACACACACACACACACACACACACACACACACACACACACACACACACACACACAAGCACTTATACTGTAGTTTTCAGTAGAAAACAACTGAATATTTCCTGCTTCTACAGAACAAAGACACGTCTTGCCAGCCTAGTTTCCGCGAAGAAATAGCGTGACAAATTAATTTTTTTCGAGGAACATTTACCACCTCCTTGTTTCCTTGTTATCCTAATTGATTCCAATCACGTTTACAACATACCTTTTAATGATGTGCGTGCTCCCGACACATTTGGCATGAAAACAAAAATGGTTATTCCCTTGCACCTTGTTTTTTAACCCAAAAGGTTAACTTTGGTCAAAAAGGAGACAAGAGTGTTTGGAATATTTTTTGGGAGTCTGCCTTTAATTTGGATAGTATAGTTGTTTTTGTAGTAACAATGGCTCGTACATTAAACGGTAGGCTTAAGATGGGGTGAAAGCGAACGCGAGTTTAGGTCAGAATTTTTGCAGTTTATAGCAAAAAATTTGTTTAGCCAAAATAAATAAAACATTTCTCATTACGTTTGACATAGTTTTAAACACATAGTAATCTCACTAGTCCTTGAATATTTGTCATGGAATATATTGACATTTGACCAGAAACTTTTCAAACGGCCAGAAAAAGTTCTGATCAAATTTCACGATCCCCCATGACAGATATTCAAGAATTTTTTTTCAGCGGCGCATCTTAATACCCGTTCTAACTGTACTCTTGTACTAATTACGCTAGTAGATTAAGGATGATTAAGGTTGAATTTGAGGGGAATTGTACATGATTTGCGTAGAGGGAGAGTGTAAACCCCTTTTGGTGAAACCCCCCTCAATACAACCAACCAGGGCTCAAACCCCGATATCCCCGTCATATGCAGTCTAGTCTATTGTGGAGTGACGCCTTAGTCTTAGACCATCACCCTCGCAATAGACTAGACTGTCGTTGACGACGAGGAAGTCGGGGTTCAAATCATTACGTCACTGTCCGTGTGGGGGGAACCACATTTCAATTGACTGCAATTAGTTGTAGTTAGTGTGTGATATTAACTGAAATTAAACTTTAATTACAATATTATATTGTATAGTTGGTAGTATAACAAGCCTCCCGAGTCGCAGATCGTTGTGGTATCTAATAGCTCGCGATACTATTTCTCGCCCACATGTAGCTGACGATTCCACATGTCCATCACAGACTCAGCCATAAACTACGAGTGGTAAATGACGCTAAGCACGGGACGGACCCTGGATAACTCAGGAGTAGATCATTAGCACGATAAGCTAAAGGTCTTGGGTTCAATTTACATTCCCAGACGTCATTCTTCAACTAATTAAAATTAATACAATAGTTAGTATTTCCTAGTTGTTTCTGCTTGGTAATGATTTCACAGATATGTGCAGTGCGTATGAGTAATTCTATTTTGTTAAATCGTGCTTGCGCGATGTGTTGAAAGATTACATCTCAATGAACATGGCAACTATTCAATGCAGGGGTAATACGTATTTTGTGGTTTTCCGGAGTTTAAATCTATAACACGTGTCCAACGTGGGCGTAGGATAGTTTATGGTGTATGGGGGAGGGCAATCATGTAGCTCAGTCATAGATAAGGGCGGATAGGCCTACCGGGACAGGGCCTGTTTTTTGTCTAAATTAGCCCCCTTACCCACAAATTGGCAAAATGTAAATTCCATCAACAAAAATTAATTCTGAAAGAACTAACACAGCGCAGTCGGTACCTGCCGACTCGACTTTTACAAGTTCAATTACACGCATCTATCTCTATCTATTAGGCCTGTGTGAGCCTTCAAAATTTCGAATCCAAATCAGCCTTCTGAAAAAAAAAATTGTAAAATTTCACACTAAATTGTTTTACGTTTGTAATTTATGTTTGAGGCAGTTGTAGCTGAGTAGTAAACGTGTACATGTTCGAATAAACTTGTTCAAATTCTGTGTGTTGTTTTAAATGTTTGATTAAGTAACCTAATTTCTCAAGTTTCTCATGATGTGACGAATTTCACTTCTCTTTCGCCACACCTGTAGTGACATTAAAAAATATGTTGCCCACATATGATCCATGGTCCTGTTGTTAAGTTTGCCCTATAATCGTATTGGGGCTATTGAGTTCAAAACAAATTCCAAATAAAAAATTTAACTGAATTTAGAATCCGATTATATATCGAATAAAATATTTTCTTGAAATCTTAAGCATTCGAGGGTTCAACTCTAGGGTCCATCCCTAATTATTATATACTTCAGTTATACAATTTAGAATTAATAAAGAATAATAATAAACAATTCACTCTGGTTTATTTTTTATCGCAATAAACGATAGCTAGTGTTTATAATATTATACAAAGTGTATTTGTTTTGAATGCAACAATATTAAACTTAATTATTTATTTAAAAAAATATGTTTCTTGATCCTCACAGGCTGCAATTTTTCGGTCCACTGAAGGTCCTTTCCTCTGCGTGGGTTCAATAATCTCAAAGAACATTGTCCTGACATCAACAATTTGCTTAGGAAAGTAAGTATTGGATATTTCAACATCTCTAAGTGCGTTTTCTTAGTAATTTAACAAAATTGGAATATTAGTGAGAGGGATCTATTTATTACACCATATTCCAATTTTCATAGGAAGATAAAAGTTACTAGATCTAATTTTACGTATTCATACGTCTAATCTTGGAATCACTTTTGATTATATATCATTTCTATCTATTATAGCCGGCCTCGTGATTTAGTGGTCAGTGCACCTGGCTACGAGCCTAGGGGTCCCGAGCCCGATTCCCGGCTAGTAACTTGGGTATTTCTCACTTTAGGGGAATTATTCTAATGGTCACTAGGGTTTGGTTAATTAGGCTTAAGTTAAGTTAAGTTAAGACTAACACCGGCTCCCCAACATCATAATAAGTAATCAAAAGAACTCATTGAGAGTACGAAGTGTAGACAACCTCCTATGGTGTACCCTGGGCAATATTTTGTGACAACAGAGCGGTTAATAGTCTACGTATAAGACGACCAAACTTGGATGGCAATGTCCCTCCCGATCAATTGCACCATACGATAAAAAAAAAACTATTATATGTAATATCTAATAAAATAACATATAATAGGATGAATTTTGGCAGTAAACAGTGTGGTTGTATTTTATAAACGGCTCTTCCTATGATCGTTTTAGTTTAGCCTAAAGGAGCATTAAAGTTCGTTGATAATTCACGCAGAGATAATAACACTTTAAATATTTCACATTTTTTAAAACTTGATACATACTTAATTTCTTATGGGTTAAAGTTTTTTTCTTAACACCACGTACTTACTACCCATTCGAGTTATACAACTATGTACTAATTACACTATGTGTGTTAGGGATAAGAGAGGTTTAATTTTAGAGGAAGTTTACCCAAATTTGCTTGAAGAGAGAAAGGATATTTTTTTTAGGAAAAACCACCCTCAGTATAGCCAACCAGGATCCAACCTTGATATCTCCGTCTTCATCAGTACATTCGATTGCGAGAGTAACGCCTTATAACATGCAACCATTGAAATGAGTTGGGTTAAAGTTGATTTAATTAAAATTAACAATTATTAATTGTAATAAAAATAATAGTGATAAATTCCTCACAAGATGGCCACACAAACAAAGACGTCGGTCTTGTTTTGTTTGGTTTACCGGTGACGATGATATCGGTGTTCGAATCGCATCTGGTTATATTGATGGTTTTTCCTAAATTGTTCTCCACCATCCCTTCACGTGAATTCGGGTACATTTCCTCAAAACGTTACCTTTCTCATCACTCATCCCATAGTTTAATTAAATACGGTTAGCCCGGACAGGTAATAGACGCGGTATGCAAACAAATGCCGAAGAGCCGAATGACCCACGTGTGCCGACCCGCCACGCCGGGGCGTATATCAGCTTGCCTACCTCAGGTTCTGTCAGGCGCTCGTCCCCTCTTGTTTGTGAGCGCAGTTCCCCCGGAGACCTCTATCCGGACCAGTACTCAGTGCTAGCAGGAGTGGTGGACCTCATGGAGGAGGTGAGCTCCCAGTGGAGGTACGTTGTTCAAGTGATCAAAAGTCCGGCGACCTTGAACGACAACGAATCGGACGTGGTGATCCTTGTGGTGAGTACACACACCTTGGGACTGGTCCAAACTTTGGAAGAGTCCAATTGTAATAGTAAGGGTTGCCAAAAACGGGGAGATCGGGGTTTAATCCCGGCCGGGTGTACTGGGTTTTTTCCCTAAACAATTTTCCACTCTCCCTCCACGCAAATGTGGGTATATTTTCAAGAAAATAAGCCTTCCATAGCCCATTAATGTAATTAGTATATAGGCGTAATTAAAAAAAAAAATAGTAAGGGCACTTACATGAAAACTGAAAAATGTTATTAAATTTACTTTCAAGTACGTATTCATACACCAAGTCATGGCTCTTCAGCTGTCACTCTTGATAGATATTATTATAAATAACTATAACATAACAATAATGATAAAATAAATGTTATCAATCTTGACCGCAATAAAAGGGTTGTATTTTCTAAAAGGCATTTCCTATTAAAATTGGTCTATAAAAGAGCCTTTGAAAGCTCTACCGGAAAGGTGGGTTATGTTCCTGATAGGGTTAGCTCAGTCGGTATCATGTTTATTTACTGGTCTAAGGGAGCTCTAATCGATTCCCGGATGGCCTAAAATTATAGAATTAGTTAAACTGGGACTTACTATTTCATATCTATGAAATAATGACTGAATATTTTATAAGTGAGCTGATATAATCAGTTGGTTTATAAAAATAAACCATTAGATGCTCGTTTAAAAGGGAGAGGGTTTAAAAATCGGGATTTTTTTCGTCAAGTTGAGTTTCCACCCTCTATTCCGGCGAATGCTGGTGTGTTAACTTTAAAAAATCACCCTTCTCGTACTGCTCAGTGATATAATAAAAGTTGGCACTAGCCGGCACAGTGGTACTAATAGCAGCAGATAAATTATTATTAATACTAGAGTTGTCATGCTTTGTATCAGCTCAACGCCCCTTTTCGGATCAACTGGAAAGTGAAGCCGATCCCCATGTCTTTGGAACCATTCCGGGGCCGCCGGATTTGTCAAGTTATCGGCTGGGGACCCTCTGTAAGTCTTCTCATTATATACATACGTACTATCCACACCAGTGGTCACGTGGTCTAAGGTGTAAACTCACAGTAGATTGGGTTGCTGGTGATGGGAAAGTCAAGGTTTGAATCTTGGTCGAGTGTATCGAAGGTGGTTTTCCGCATGTGATCTATTGCTGTAATTTTCCAGTCTCCTCTACATGCTAATGCGGATTCCCATCCTCTAAATTACGTTTTCTCATCCATACTCCTTTAGTTAAACAATTAATAATCACGGCACCCACTTCGTGGACCGCGTGCTTTAACGTGCTACTCTCGCAGTAGACAAGACTGCCGATAATGGGGTGATTGAGATTCGAATCTTGGCCAGGTGTATTTAGGGTGATTTTCACAAAAGGGTTCCGCTCTCCCTCCACACAAATTCGGGTCAATCTCCCATAAATATAACCTTCCTAACCCTAAAACCACTAGCGTAATTAGTACCTAAGCATATAACCAGAACTTGTAGTTAGACACAATACTAAAAAAAAGTTATGTGTGCTTAGAAACATAAAGTTTTATCAAAATATAATTTTCCTTCGTGAAATAAATTGATTATAATATATTTGGGGGGCCTTTTTGCTGTATGAGGAGTCATTTCTGGGCATGTCTTATAAATCCACTTGTGTGTTCTGGCGGACAGAATTATGATGATGGTTACGAAGATCCTCAGGAGGAGGTGCAGAAAGTGGTATCGGTGGTGGCTGTCGACAAGCACACTTGCCAACATGTGTTCCCCAAGGCAGGCCCGGAATTGAACAAATGTTTGTGCGTCGAGCCAGTGGATGAAGCAAACACCGCCTGCATTGTCAGTCAACTTACTTTCTTGTGATTTCTTATAAGATTTTTTTTAATGAAATATTTTGTTTGTGGGTATCCCTTTTATATTTTGATCAAAAGATCAATTTTAGAACCACTGACTAAATGTCGGAATCATCTGGTCTGGTTTGCCAGTGGTGGAGAGGTTGGGCTTCGAATCCAAGCAGAGTGTACTAAGGGTGTTTTTACTGAATGGCTTTGCACTCTCCCCACAAACAAATGTAGATATATTTACAACAATAAATGTTACCTCCTTCCTTCCTATCTTACAAGAGTAAATATGTGGTGCACACACATACAAAAAAAGTCTGAAGGGACGGATCATCATAATATATTATTTCCTAAGGAAATAGTCTGTTTATATTGAGTTTGGTTGAAATAGGAGAGGTTTGAAAAAAAATAATTTGTTTTTAAATTTCAAACACTCATCGTTACAAGCTTAAAACAAAAAATCAAAGCATAAATTAAAAAAAAACTGTTCCAAATTGATTTTTTTAAACCCCTCGAATATGAATATAATTATTAAGGATTAAAAGTATCCATCAATAGTTTACTAATATCATTGTAAAAAAAAAAGAACTCAGAAAAATTAGTTTTTTAGTATACACATAATCCATAATTCCTAGTTGTTTATTTTAGCGCATTTAATGCCCGGTTAGAATTTTTTTTTATAACTCTCGGACAAATTCATCACTTTGCCCCGTAGTGAAAACAAAAAAAATATTCTCAGTTAGTAAGCTATTATTTGAATAAATATGTGTATGTGTGCCAACATAATCATAAAAAAACTTTTATAATTTAATTAACTTTTATTATGAATGATCAAAAATTTGTTTTCAGCCATAACTATTTTAATTCAATTTTATAGGCAGACGACGGCTCACCAGTTATCTGTGATGAGGAGCTGGTAGGATTGGTTCGTCACGAGGGAGGTAATGTATGCGCTAATGACACATACCCGGGCATGTATACAGACATAGGCATGCTGGGTTCATGGACCTCTTTGCATGTCCCCCCAAACGAAATCAGCACATCAGAGTTTGGCAAACACTCAACAGCCGCCGACCCAACCTACCACCTTGTATTCCACGCAGTTCTTTCCTTCATTTTCCAGACTATAGCAGTGGTATTCATCATAAAATGACTGGAGAAACAATTGGAATTGTCAACAGGCCAAGAAGCAAGGGAGGGGGAAAAACGTAGAGAATTAGACATGAAATGTGTTTGTCCTTGTTTGAACAATATATACGTTAGACTACCTGTTTGTACCTTTGATACTTAAAAACAATGGCATTTTGATTCTTTTTATTATACTTGTACTTTCAAATATATATTTTAAAAAAGAAGGAAAATAAGTTAAAATATTCCGACTGCCCTCTAATTTCTAATGTAAATATTGTTGAACAAATTTCATAAGGAAAAATGTATTAAATATTTTATAAGGAATGTTGTGATAACAATTGATAGTAACCAATATTTTGAGACTTTGATGCAACAATGCTGTCAAACCCAAGTCTACTCTAATGACAATATATATTGATTAAACTAAACAGGAAAATTTAAATTAATTTGTGGCGATCCATAAATATCCAAAGGGCCCCAGCCTTGGTAGAGATTCAGAGACTTTGATTTGAATTTCATTGGAAAAATAAGGAAGCTTTTTTTTTTTGCACTGCGTCATACTACCTGTTCAGTTTATATATATATGTACTAACTATGCTAATGAGTAAGGGATGGGAAAGGTCCAATTTAGAAAAAATGTAACCTTATTTACATGGAAAGAGTGGAAAATCCTTTTGGAAAACTATCCTCAGTGCACGCGACAGATTTGAGCCCCGATATCTCTGTCATCAGCAGTCTAGTTTCACACGAGAGTTACACCTTAGACTATGTGGCCACCAAAGCAGATAGGAAGCTCTTAAAGGGTTGAGAAAGACATGGGCAAATCATTTGGATTCAAACCTCAATGTCCCTCATTTAAGGTGATCAAATGTAATGAAAGTCTAATGCCATAGACTGCTCAGAACTCAGATACCGATGTGGACACCTTTTACTTCCTCTGACACTTTAGTTCAATCAGTATTATGTATGACTAGTGAGACAAGAATCCCAGGTTCGATTTGTAGCAGGACTAAAAAAAAATTCATTGGTGGAATTACAGCTTCTCTTTTTACAATACTTGATTAAAAACAGTTTGCGAGTTTTTCTAGTTTTACAATAACACTTTTTGTATGTTGTGTGCTGATCTGATCAGCTAAATAAGAAAGTGCACGTTAATCACTTCCAATAATAGTTCCTGTGCATTGAAGTATACGAGAAAACATTTGAATCTAAAATTTTATACGATCGGGTTTTGTGAACTTTTTTTATGTACGTTAATTCGAGCCCTTCCTCTTCCCATATGTGTTGACTACAGAAGAGCCAGGTACAGCTAACATTTTTATCCAATCGTAACATGTAAATTCTCTTTAGATAGGTAATTCCAAGGCGCTCATTTTATAAAGAGAAAATTTTTGTATGAAAAAGTGATATTTTACGAGTTATTTTGATTTTTTTGTGAAGTTTGTAAAAATTTTGAAGTATTGAAGTACACGAGACATTATTTAAATTTATCTGATTGGGTCTTGTGAACTTTTTTATGTACGTTAATTCAAGCCCTTCTTACCATATACGTTGACTACAGAATAGCGAGGTACAGCTAGTTTTTATCTGATAGTAATATTTAAACTCCATTTATGTAGGTAATTCCAAGGCCTTCCTCTTATAAAGAGAAATTTTGTATTAAAAATCGATATTTTTCGAGTTTTTTTTAAATTTTTGTGAAGTGTCTAGCAATTTAGTAGTATTGAAGTACTTGAGAAACCACTTAAATCTAGAATTTTATCTGAACAGGTCTTGTGAACTTTTTTATGTGCGTTATTTCGATCTATTTCCCTTACCATAGCAATTTTGTAGTATTGAAGTACATGAGACACTATTTAAATCTATAATTTTATCTGACCATGTCCTGTGAACTTTTTTATGTACGTAATTCGAGCCCTTCCTCTTATCTTTTACGTTGACTGCCAGAGACAGTTAAAATTTTTATCAAATCGTAACATGTAAACTCTCTCTTTAGGTAGGTAATTCCAAGGCCTTTCTTTTATAAAAAGAAATTTTGTATGAAAAATCGATATTTTTCGAGTTTTTTAAAAATTTTTGTGAAGTGTCTAGCAATTTAGTAGTATTGAAGTATATGAGAAACTATTTAAATCTAGAATTTTATCTGAACAGGTCTTGTGAACTTTTTTATGTGCGTTATTTCGATCTATTTCCCTTACCATATATGTTGACCACAGAAGAGCCATGTACAGCTAAAGTTTTTATCCAATCATAACATGAAAATTCTGTTTAGGTAGTTAGTTCCAAGGCTTTCCTTTTATAAAGAGAAATTAGTATGAAAAATCAATATTTTTGGAGTTATTTTGAATATTTGTGAAGTGTCTAGAGATTTTGTAGTATTTAAGAACACGAGACACCATTTAATGCTACAATTTTATCTGATCTGGTCTTGTGAACTTTTTTATGTATGTTAATTCGAGCCCTTCTTCTTAACATATACGTCGACTACAGAAGAGCCAGGTATAGCTAAAGTTTTTATCCGGTCGTAAGATATAAACTCTCTTTAGGTAGGTAATTCCAAGGCCTTCCTTTAATAAAGAGAAATTTTGAATGAAAAATCAATATTTTTCGAGTTATTTTGAATTTTCGTTAAGTATCTGGAAATTTAGTAGTAATAAAGTACACGAGAAATCATTTAAATCTACAATTTTATCTGAACAAGTCTTCTGAACTTTTTTATGTGCGTTATTTCGATCTATTTTTCTTACCATATATGTTGACCACAGAAGAGCCATATACAGCTAAAGTTTTTATCCGATTGTAAAATTAAATTCTCTTTAGGTAGTTAATTCCAAGGCCTTCCTTTTATAAAGAGAAATTTTTAGATGAAAAATCTATCATCCATATATTGATGGAATCACAATGAAATTCTCAACATCTGGTCATTCCTGTGTTCAGGAGATAGACTCAGTGCATAGCTGCATAGAAAAAGTGTTGTCAAAAAGTGTGTTTTTCTCTCCCATTTCTTTGTTGCGGTTGTTACTAAAAGTGGACCAAAAGAAGCCTTACAAGATACTACAAATGAATAAGACAGATTTCAAAGATTTTCAAACATGTGCCACATATTTGAATTTCAAACAAGTTCCTTATTCAAAAGTAACATCTCTAAGGTTCACTCAATCACTCATTAAAATTGAATATCTTGAGTCTCATTTGTCTGAGTGCTATACACATGTTAATTTAAAACAAAAAAATATTAGACAGTCAAGAAAATCTTCAACTGACTTTGTTGGTACTGATGATTTGAAATCTTCAATCATACTTCAAACACCCAAAGTCAATGGGCGGATTGTAGAATTATCAGAACAGAAGAAAAAGTTCTTACAAGAAATGCTGAAGTGGATGCCACAAATCGACAGAGTATTACTCACATCTTGGAATCGTGAACAAATAAATAACTTGTACTTAATTCCAAATAGTTAACATCAATATTTTTACTATGAATATGGTAACTTTGTTTGTTTAACAAAAAAGACATTAAATAATATTTAGTGCAATTTCTTTATAAAATGTAATCTACACATTAACTTTTGTGTTTTTCATTATGTTTTTAGATTCTGCTATAGACTTTGCTATGAAACTTTTAGTCACTAAAACTAAATTTAAGAAAAATAAATAAAAACTTTTAAGTTTATTTATTATTATACTGTATCTAGTTATAAAAGGCTAGTTGTTTTAATAGTTTGTACCAAACTGTGTTATTGTAAGAAAATAAACATAACAAAGTTGTATGTGACATTAATTATAGTAAAACATTTTCCTTGGAGTTTCAAAGTTGTATGTGTAAATTTAATTGGCTATAACAGCTAAAAAATGAAAGTAAAATTTTCTAACTGTATGTAAATTTCACATAAATAGTAACATTACTTTATGTACAAACTTATATTACTACTATTTATCATTTAATAGGGTAACGGGTGACCTGGTGGTCTAAGGGTAAGGTGTCAGAATTCTATGCTGAGGGTCAGGGGTTCAATCCTCAGTCCTGGCACAGATTTATCTGATTGCCAAACCCTTCCTTCACCTCTGACAAGACTTGTATTAATCACAACTTGTGAATGTGTGGAATGCCAGGCCTCCACCGTGGTTCGGATTCCACGTTAAACTGTAGGTCCTCCATTTCATCTCACAATCACCCTACCATTGCACATTAGCGTAAGTGCGTATAACCCGAACGGGTAGTAAGACGCAATGCTAATAATAATGATGATTATGATGATGATTATGATGATGATGATAATGATAATGATGATAATAATAATAATAATAATATTAATAATAATAATAATAAATAATAATAATAATAATAATAATAATAATAATAAATAATAATAAATAATAATAAATAATAATAATAATAATAATAATAATAATAATAATAATAATAATAATAATAATAAGGTAACGATCATAGTGAACATTCAAGTCCCTGTATCTCCAAACTTATTTGTGTTCATATACAACCTTGTAATACTAAGGTGACGAAACATGGACCATAATCGTGGAAGAAGTGTTTTGCTAACAAAATAAATTGAAGATTTATTAGTCATTATGGGATTCAACAATTGAAATAAGTGAGGAAAGTGATAAAAGAGTGTTGTGGCCAGTGTCATATATAATGATTCAAGCAGTGAGGAAGATGGAATAGATTTAGGCCAAGGTCATGGCATTACAAGCTTTATCATACACTAATGAACCATTAAAGTGGTTTTGTGTCAGTATGTGACATTTAAAAAGTATTTCGTTAAATTTAAAAGAAAATAATAGATTCAAATGAAATAAAAGTAAGAAGACATTTATTTTGAAATGCAGCAAAAAATAGCCTATTTTTACACGCATTTAATTCTTGCCATTATTTACAATTATGTGAAAAAATGTTACAGCGTTAATGGGTTAGTAAACAAAAGTCATAGTAAAAAACTTATATATGCTATGGCATCTATTTGAAAATGGGAGAAGGGAGAAGTACAAGGTAGAGAAGTGTTTAGACCTCTTGCATATACATCAAAAGTGCTCAACTATGAGAGTCAATTACTAATAATTTATAATATTTATTTCAAAACTAGCATCAAGTTATTCAAAGGCTAAGATTCTGATTATTTATTTTAATATTTTCCATGAAGAGTAGCTAACAATTATTATTATTTATATGTTTTAAATAATATACTTTAGCCAAGAAATAGTAATCAATGACAAATATTTTAGTCATTAAATTTAGTAATCAGTCAATATTTATAAAATAAGTAATTGACGTGAAACATTATTCGAGCTGTCCAGAAGTCATGATCTAGTGTTGGATTTTTTTGGTACTATCACCCCTTAAATATATCTTTTAATTCTTTCACACTTCCTAATTCTTATATCTGTTGCTAACAAAGTGTTGAGCTTGAAATCCACATGGTCTTACTTGCAAGTAAGAGCTACCACAAACATTTGTTCCTCCCTAACCAGTGAACAACACCCACTTGCCCCTTCATTTCCCTGCCACCAAGCAGTACAAAGGACCATGATGTCTACTCCCCAGATTAGAGGTGACCTGGCGGTCTAGGGGTAAGGTGTCAGACTTCTGTGCTGAGGTCCGGGGTTCAATCCCAGGTCCCGGCACAGATTTATCTAATTGCCAGACCCTTCCTTCATCTCTGACAAGACGTGTATTAATCACAACTTGTGAATGTGAGGAATGCCAGGCCTCCACCGTGGTTCGGATTCCTGGTTCGGATTCCACGTTAAACTGTAGGTCCTCCATTTCATCTCACAATCACCCTACCATTTCACATTAGTGTAAGTGCGTATAACCTGAATGGGTAGTAAGACACGGTGCTAATAATAATACTCCCCAGATTAGAACTGATGAATTATATCACTACCCGACATCTGGCCTAAGCATTTTAAAATATCTATTAAAATGGTTGGGTTCCAACGATTGTGCCATAATCAGCCAATGATTGAATGGGTAATCTACATCTTTATTTTACATCCATTACTGTTTCAAGCCTGTGGCCTGGTTCAGTTTTTTTATTCAAGCCGTTTATTTTCCACTATCAGCTTGCTAGGCCTGTCATAACTTCTTAAGTCTTATAATATTACTTAAAGACTAGGACAGCCATTAATTTATCACTATGGAAGGGTAAACCCACACTTCACCTATGATAAATTTTCGGCCATGCCGGGAATCAAACCTGGGACCCTTATTTCAGTAGACAGACTCGCTACTGACTGGGTTAAGGGTTAATCTACATCTGCCCAGTCCTAAAGTGAACCGTTTGAAAAACTGTACAAATCCAATAGAAAGATTCTGCTCTTCATTAACAATGGCACAGCCCACAGGATTACTTCACTTAATGACTTTCAAACAATCTACATTCCAACATATATGTCAGTGGTACAACCCATAAACCAGGGAGTGATACCAAATTTCAAACACTTCTATCGCCATTAAGTTGTTTTAAAAACTTTGAACATCATCTCAATATTGGCTGCAAAAATTGATCTGTTTGATGTTATTAGCATGTTAAGTAATGCATGAAAACAAATCACTCCGCAGACAAAAAGCAAACAGCTTCCATAAGGCTGGTTTCAACCCTTGAACCATACAGGAAACTGAAGCAGAAATCTGCAATGCAATTGAACAGCTTGCAGTTCCGGGGAGGTTGGGGGAGTTAGCAGCTGATATGAAATATGCCGACTTCCTTACAATAGATGACAATGTTGCCATGTGTGGACCGCTGACAGATGGGGGGGGGGGTCTTGATGCGTAAAGAATAGGGGTCTGCGAGCTAGGGTTTTTTGAATCGAGTATTTCTAAAAGCTCCTGAGTTCGAGCATTGTATATGTATAATTATAAAATGTTAGAAAGTATATTAAAACACATGTTCTTAAAAGATGAATGACACTCATTTTTATAAATAGTAAATAATTTTTTTTAAATAATGGAAATATCGGTTTTTAAATTAGAAATAACAATTGTAAAACACAATTTAAAAATAAGACCAACACGCAAATAAAAATCAAATAAAAAACAATTAAAATGGTTTCAATACTCATGTCTTTAAGAACATTAAAATTACACCAACAATTATTTAAAAAAAAGTTAATAAAATGAATAATTGCATGATGGCTTGGAAATGTATAGCAAGACAGTGTAAAAACACTGTACAATGATGTAAAGTGATAGTGAAGGAAGCCAACCTGAAAGGATAGTTAGGTTAGGCCTAGGTATAAACAAACACACTTCTCTATTTAGGTCTTCTTAAACTTCTATACTTCTTCAAAACTTCCACAGTTGCACATTAGTTTGAATTTTCAAAAATATTACTTTTTCATTAATGTCTCTTCATATGAAAAATAAATATTTCCTAAAATTCAAAACAATGGACAACTGTGGAAGTTTGAAGAAGTGGGAAGTGTAAAAGTATAGAAAGAAAATAGAGAAGTGTGTTTGTTTATTTATAGGCCTAACCTAACTATCCTTTCAGGTTGGCTTCCTTCACTATCACTTTACATTATTGTAGTGTGTTTCTACGCTGTTTTGATAAATGTTAATAAAAGTGACGTTTTAATAAGCTAATATTTCCCCAACATATGCTTCAGTAACTTAATTTACTGTATAAGAAAACACAAGAATCATAAACAATTAGAAATTTGAAGTGTTTCATATTTCGTTTATTATTCCTTAGTGTAATCATGCATGATCACGTCTTCTGTTCCATTTACATTCCTCTGTGCAGTTGCACACGCGCGTTGTACAGGCTCTTGTTAAACATTATTTTATTGAGAAATTTACTTCAATTCAATTTTTAATGCTTAAAAAAGTTGATGCTGATACTTAATAATATGACTATAATAATATTTCTAGCAAACAATATGAAATAGTAAATGCTTTTTTAATTTAAATGAGGTAAGTTTGGTAAAATATGTGTTGCAATAAATAAGATCAACATTGAGTTTAAACAGGTTAACCAACATAATTCTATAACTAAATAGTAACTAAACTAGAGCTAGTTTTGTTGCTAAATGTATTATTTAATACGAGTTTTAAATATCTTAGGTTTGAAAACATTTAATATAATAATATATTTTTGATATTACATTTTTAATTTAACATAAATTATTATTTTAGAAAGTGACCAGGTAAAAAAAGTAAAAAGAATCATTCATTTATTTAGTTATCTTCTTAGCTATTTTTATTTTCCTTTCTTTGTCATGGCAATACAAGTAAACAACTTCAATCAAGTATGGACGGAAATATTGAATAAATTACGTTATTAATGTGAAAATTGAAATTAATTTTTAACAATTTGTTAAGTAACTGAATGACTTATAGGTGGAAATTCTGATATTATCTCATTTAAATAGACTATGTTTACTATTGCATTTTAAAAATAGATTATTAAGTACATCAAGTGGAAGCTCGAAAATGACGAGCCTACAAAACTTTCGATCTTGATTTCAAGCTTAAGAGACAAGCTAGGCTCGAAGCTTGGAATACAAGTACTCGCAGAGCCCGAGTAAAGAACAAAAACATCCAAAAATCCTGTGATGAAGGAGACAACATAGACATCCAAGTAGAGCTAATACCATCTATTTCTGAAGCACTTACAAAGATGGAAAACCTAGGTTTTATATATATTGTGTTAAAATTGTTATTGTTTTTTCAACGCATGTTCAAAATTTCCCTAACTTTTGAAATAGCGAGCCAACAAGACGCCGTAACGATGTGTGGTAGGTAGTGATGCTTAGCGGCAAACTTCACCATTAACTTACTGTTTATCTCATCATTCTATTATTATTAGTCATTAAACTGTATTGTTTTGTTAAGGAGTTTGCTGTGCATGTTATGTGTTTTCGAGATGACTGAATTTCCTGAGCAGAGTATCAACATCAAATTTTGTGTCAATATTGAGAAAATGTTTACAAAGACTTACTCCAGTAGCAGGATATTTTTACCCTACAAAAATTCAGGTAGTTTAGATTTTTGGTTATGTTTGAGAGTTCAGGGTCCTTATGAAATTTCCCAGTTTTCGACCTTATCGCACCGCCATCTTGAAAAAATGGCGGCAAAAACTTTTTTTTTGCAATACCTCATGTTTATTCGGTCCTAGGATAAAAATTACTTATTATATACCTTATAGAGGACAAAATTTCCAGCATTTGTCTAAATCAAATCTTTTGTAAGTCAAATAAATACCGAGCTGCAGCGTCGTGAAGTGGAGTGGATTACTAAAATTCCAAGAATGCTCAGTTTTGAGCTGACTTTTTCATAATTATTGGTTATTAATTAGTAATTAGTCTAATTACATATTAACTGTTGTTATGCATACTAGCTACTATCAAAGTGCTGCTTACTCATTTCCACACCACTCTAAGATAGAGTTGGCCATTCACATTATGGTCTTTTACTAAAAGTCAATCAAGATTTTCAACAGTGCACTTTAGAAGCCATGGTTTGTATCCGTGCCTGGTAGAATCAAGTCAAAATCTTTGAATCCCTCCACACGAACATTTTTCATATATAACATGTTGCCACCTCACCACCATTACACATCAGTAATAATATAAATAGGGAAGACAAAAAAAGTTCGGCATGGCACTGTTACATGTTTATTAACAAGATATCACGCATTATGGTCTAAGGAGTACAGAGCACATAAAGAAAAATTGATCCTTGCTCAATGAAACCACAAGTTGAAAAAAAATTATATATATATGAATAACAGGTTTCTTTTGATGGTGTGTTCCTGCTTTAAAAGCTACACATTAACATTCCTTTACTAATCAATGTTAAATCAAAATAAAAAAATATAGTACAACGGTTTAAAAAAAAACATCACCGGTATTAGTGCAACAGACATTCACAACTTTATGTACATTATAATCATTTGCCTATCAAATTTATCAACACATTCTGGTACAATCATGTACAGGTGCCTTAGTGTACCAAAATGTTTATTTTTTTAATATATGTATATATATTTTATATAAAAAAAAAAGAACTCTGTCCACGACATGACATCACAGCCAATGTTCACACACTATCGCTGCTTACCACACCATACTCTTCAATAATCACTTCCAACTTTTGGTTTTCATATTTTAAAACAGTTTCGGTTACAGCTGCTAATAAACTTGAGAAGCCGGGAAGTTAGTTATTTTATTTTTCCATTTATAGAAATACCAACATTGTATATTTCTGTTAACAGACACTTTTTTTGGTACTGGGCAATAAGGTAAATATTGTTCGTATTATCTTGCATCGATTCAAACACCTGTTCACAAAAACTGATTTATAATGTCATATACGATGATTGAGTGATATGATTAATTTTAATATGACAAGTGATGTTAAGATTTCCACTTGTTTAGAAACTTAAAAGAGAGCCATATTTATTAAATTTACATTTTTTTTTTTTTTTTTTGCACATCACAATAAATAACAGCGTCATTACATTTACACTACAGCATACCAAAACCTTTTGAATACGTGATTGCTTTCATGAGCCTATCATTTAGTTTCTCTCGCGTCTCATACTCTGGCAGTAGTAATACGTTGAAGCATGTGTGAGCAGTTGGCAACCTAGAACAGTACATCAACATGGTAAACTCTGATTAATGCATGTACATGGAGATTTCACTGTTTGAGTATAGTTAAGTGGTAAAAACAATAATTAGAAAAAGGATTTCTGTATTATATTTGGAAAAAGGTATAGGAAAGGTGGATGGAAACATATAAAATGGGACAAACACAATATGGCTTTTACAATGAAAAGAAGAACACAGTTCACACTTTACATTGCTGCCATTGGACAAAGAAGTAATGGTTGCCTCTTAAAGAGAATCGATCGTCACCACCCAATCCCTCGAAGGTTTAATTCTATCGGAACTCATCAGGGAGAAGTGTGAAACGCGCAACGCAACTTCCTTAAAGAGGAAACCACAAAAACACAAAAGGGAGAAAATGGAAAAATGTAAAGAATGATAGGACACATAGATAGGAACATGTTAAAAAGATGATTTCTGGTAAGAAGACAAACACATCAGGTCAATATAAACAGAATATACAATCAAAGGCTTTGAAATATCTAGTATTTTTCTAATGTTTACCAGAATAATCAATTATTTTTACATTATAACAACTCAAAACTGCATTACTAACCCAAATAGATTTAGAAACATATTAATTTAGTTTAGATCTAAATATTCTGTATGTATGAAATAGAATGCTTGATATAATAATGTGACTTTAAATAAACATGATGGGATTGTATCAAACTATGCTCAAATGAAAATAAAAACACTAATATATACATTCATAAACACTCTAATAGTTTGATTCTAATGATTTTATTCTGTCTAAAGATAGCTAACACTTGTATAACCATTAATATATCAATAACAGAGCTTGGAAGATTGAAATGATCTTCATGTTATAAATATAGATGAATTCAAGTGTAATATTTGTACATTGAAAAATGACACCTGAACACAGAAAGTGAACCTGGGACCCTTTACTTAGCTGGGTAGGAGATACTATGTGGTATAAAAATATTAAGGCGCTTGTGAATATGTATTAGTATATTTATTTTCACTAGTGCAATGTTTTCTATAATACTATTGTGTTTGTTTAAGGCTATATATTATTTCTCTATCCTCAATATTTGTAATTTATTGTTAAAAAAAACTACATCTTGGAATCTTGTTCTTTAGGTATACATATTTAGAAGAAGGTACATGAAAAGTGGATAGAAAATATATAAAGGGGAACGAACATAGCCCAGTTCACAAATTACATTGTTCTCACTGGATAAAGAGATAGTGGCTGCCTCTTGAAGAAAATCAATTGTTACTGCCCAACCTAGGTTTCATTCTATCAGAAATCATGAGGGAGTGTGAAACGCGCAGCATAACTTCATAAAAGAGGAAACCAAAAGACTAGAGTTGGGTAAAGTCACTATTTTACGAATCCCAATCTCCAATTTACCTTCAAATCTCGAATATGAATCTTGGAAAGAATTATGAATATAAGAGACAATATAATTATGATAGAAAATAACAATAGTTATTAAATGTTAACATTCTTTCTTATAATCCATTCATTAATTCATATATGCATTGAGTTACTTGTTAAATTACTGGTCTGAGACCTGGTTGTTAAGTTTATCCTATAATTATAATTGTTTCTGAACTACCAATATGCATTATTAGAGATCTTAAACAAATGCCATTTGAAAAATTAAAAAAACTTTTTTTAAGGATTGGAAGCTCTAATTTGAGATTTTATTGAATCCTTGAATCTCCTTAAGAATTCGATGGACTCAAATGATTCAAAGGTCCCATCCCATTAACACAAAAGGGAGAAAAAATTAATTTGGTAAATAATGATGCATAACTTTGATAGAATCATGTATAAGGAACGAATAACATAAAAGACAAACATAGAAAATGGATATTGGATATGAATATGTAATATATCTCTTTCATTGTAGAAACTGTATTAGATTGGTTCCCTTTTTATATGTTTTCTATCCACCTTCCCTGCACCTTCTTCCAAATATGTATTACAATTCACTTAAAAAAGATAAAAGAGGCTTTCCTTAAAGAGATATATTATATATTCACATTCAATGTTCTGTGTTTGTCCTTTGTGTTATTTATTTTACATGTTCCTACCTAGGTGTCCTATCATGCTTTACCAATTTGCTTTTTCTACCTTTTGTGTTATTTTGGTTTCCTCTTTTAGGAAGGTTCATTGCGCGCTTCACACTCCTCCCTGATGAGTTTCGATAGAATGAAACCTAGGTCGAGGGAATGAGCGGCGACGGTCAATTTTCTTAAAGAGGCAGCCAATACCTCTTTGTTCAATGACAGCGATGTTAAGTGTTAAATGTGTTCTTCTTTTCTTGTAACAGCCATATTGTGTTTGTTATCTTATACATATATATGTATAAAACACAATATGGCTGTTACAAGAAAAGAAGAACACATTTAACATATACATATATATTTCCTATCCACCTTTCCTGTACCTTTTTCCAAATATATATTAATAACTATGTAGAATGTCATGAAGAGGGTTTTTAAGAATTGGATTGTCAGTTTGGAGAGCAACTTCTTTACATGGATGTTTATTGGTTAAAGAAAGGCAAAGTTCTTCGGTGGTTCAAAGAGTTGCTTCCTCAAAAGAATTTTTTAAATATGTGACTATGACCTACTACTCAGAACTAGAGGATCTGGGAAGACAAATATATTTTGCATTTCTTCTTCATACGGATTAAGTTTGGAATTGTGGAAAGAAGCCAAAAAATCATAGGCATGATTTCTGCAGTTTAACCATTTTCAGGAAAATTGACATTTTGGGAAACCAATTTTCATAAAGAGATTTTAAATACTTTACTTCCTTCATAAAGGTTGTAATTATGAGGCAGAAGAGCAACTCAAAATCATTTATCATCTGAGAGCCGAGTTTGCTTGAAGATTCGCAAAGTTTGGAAAACTAGGATGAAACAGTTGCTAAGATTTAATTCAAATTAATTTTCTCATAGTGATGTTGAATACAAAACTCTGCATGTTCGTTATACATTTAATTATCTTGATTCTACTACATTGAAAATAACTATAATAAAACAATATGATTATCTGGAAACACATTGCCTTTGGTTACTGGCTAGTTTTCAGAAGTATCCATATTTCTTAAGTTTAGTAATAACTATTATGCAACTTTATTGTATTTATAAAAAAAGTGGATAGTTTAATTTGAAAGTACACATTTTATTAATTCCATATTTTCTTTCTAGAAAGGAGGGGACATAAGTATTTTGGAATTTAAAGAATAAATATAAGAGGTAAGGATGAAACAAATAACCAATCAGAAGTTTTTAAGTCAAATGGGGCCTAAAGAGATTGCCGGCCCCTGACTGAAAAAAAACTGCTACACTCATACAAGTTATAGAACAAATGCCGCACATCTAGGACTTTATATTTAATCGATAATAATTTACAAACCTGTCTGAGTCTGGTCCATTTCTAGCAATTATTAGCTTTAGTTTTGAGAGCCCTCCAACTGGCACTCGATCGCTGCCTGTCGCAAACTGTAAAAGTTTTCTTTGGCTTTCCAGGTCCATCTTGTGAACAATGTCCCAGAAATGACGGATTATTACACTTCCCGAAGTGTAGCCACCATCATACTCTGTGGCTTCCTCCAACTCATTGAAGTCAAAATTCTGAAAGAAATGCCTCCCTTAAAGCTCAATTCATATACTAATACATATTTATTTAGAATGTGATTTGCTTCAGTTCCCTCTGACAGTTATTTAACAATAAATTTCAGATTAATATTGTTGAAAGATGATGACAATGGCAACAAATTTTAATTTCTTTCCCTTTGTTTCATTTATTCTGTTTAACTCACTCTTCAAAAACTGAGCAACGACAAAATGTAATGGTTTTAACAATATAATCTACATAATTACTTGGACTCTTGAGAGTACTAAGATTTAGAGATTCATGCTGAGCTCATCATTTAAGCTTGGGATTGAGACCAGAAGTTTTGTAGGCTTGTCATTTTCAACCTTCCACTTGATGTATATACAAATTTTTAAAACACAATGGTAGGCATAGGCTATTTAATTTAAATGACAGTGGCAGTTCCGCTTATAAACTATTTGGTAACTTAACAAATTTTTAAAATTAATAAAAATAAATCCACATTAATAACATTATAGACCTCTAAAACTACTTGCAGACAATAAACTTATTCAATATTGTTGTCCATTTTGAATTAGCCTCTATTAAAGTTGTATTGCTATGACAAAGCAATGAAAATAAAAATATTATTATTATTATTATTAGCACCGCGTCTTACTACCCGTTCGGGTTATACGCACTTACGCTAATGTGCAATGGTAGGGTGATTGTGAGATGAAATGGAGGACCTACAGTTTAACGTGGAATCCGAACCACGGTGGAGGCCTGGCATTCCTCACATTCATAAGTTGTGATTAATACACGTCTTGTCAGAGGTGAAGGAAGGGTTTGGCAATCAGATAAATCTGTGCTGGGACCGAGGATTGAACCCCGGACCCTCAGCACAGAAGTTTGTCACCTTACCCCTAGAACACCAGGTCACCGAAAATAAAAATAGATAAATAGATTATTAAATAATTGAATTTTAATTGTTTTTACTATGTTTACAGGGTTCTTTTCTAAAATAATAATGTCCGTTAAATTAAAAAATTAACATCAAGAATATATTATAGTTAATGTTTTTCAAACTAAGACATTTAAAACTTGTATTAATTAATGAGTTTAACTACAAAACTAGAGCTAGTTTAGTTACTATTTAGTTATAGAATTATTTTGGTTAACTTATCTAAAATCAGTGTTAATCAACACTGAAATAAATATTTTACCAAACTTACCACATTTGAATATTTGAATGAGAAAAATAATCTATTTCATATTGTTTACTAAAAAATATTATTTTAATTTTCTTATTTTTCAATTCAAAGTATGTATATCAAGTTTTATAGGCATTTAAAAATTAAATTGTGTTCAATTTCACAATAAGATCATTTCTTGCAAAAATAAATACAATGCGCAAATGCAACTGCACATAGAGGTATGGAATTAAAACGGAACACATGATCATGCACAATTATTACACTAAGAACTGATTTCAAATTTCTAGCTCTTTGTGATTCTTATGTTTACTTATGGGGTAGATAAAGATATGGAAGCATATTTTGGGGAAATATTTACTAGCTCATTAAAATGTCAATTTTATAAAATATATATATATATTTGGAGGAAGGTATAGTAAAGATGGATAGAAACATATTATAAAAGGTACGACACCATCAACTCTTTGTCCAATGGCAGCAATATAAAGTGTGAACTGTGTTATTTTCATTGTAAAAGTCATATTGTATCAAACCTTTTATATGTGTGTACGTTTCTATTCACCTTTCCTATACCTTCTTCTAAATCTAACACAATTACCTCGTAAAGCGAAAAGAGATTTTCCTCATAGAGATAAACCTTATTTTTATAATTGTTAGTGTAATTTTAATGTCTTTAAAGACATGAGTGTTGAAACCATTTAATTCATTTTTCTATTATATTTTTAATTTTTGCTTGTTATTCTTATTTTTAAACTTTTTTCAAAAGAATTTTACTATTTATAAAAATGAGTATCATTCTTATTTCAAGATCATTGTGTTGTTTTCAATAGATTTTTAAAATCTTGAATTTTAAAGATGTGATATTTACATTTTATGTTTGTTTTGACAGATGACATTTAAAAATACTATTTTACTTTTAAAATTAACAAATTTATACTTTTAACATTTAAAAATTATGAATATACTCAACTCGGGAGCTTTTTTAAATACTCTGCTAGAGTTTGACCTAAATGAAAAAATTCAAGCTCCCAGACCCCTAATAATTACAACTGTACAATTTTTAATATGTGGAATTACTGTGTTGAATAAATAATCTAGGACATGATCAAACAGAAATGTTTAAATATTAAACATAAGGTAAAAGATGAGAATTTTTTTTATGTGATGTTGTGGTTGCGTTTTAAATATGTTTTATGTTGACAATTCAATGGTGAGAATACACCTGCAGAGTGATTAGCAGAGTAATTAACAAAATGTAGAGGTGTACAAAGTTTAAAAATCGTTGAATTCACATAAAATTAGAGATGGGCTACTTGAATCTTCGAATCCTGACAAGTATTCAAGATTCGATGATTCGGTGTTTTACTGGATTCGATGGTCGAATCTCTCACCTCATAAACAAAGCATAATATTTTGAATTCAAAAATTACTTAGTTAGGCCTACTTGAAAAGCACAACTTAATCTGTAATCTTTATTTGGTCAAACGAAAGAGATTAGCATGAATCAAAACATTATTTTAAAAAAATATTGTTAGGTGTGGAAAATCTTATGTGCCTAATACCCTACCCTCCCACATCTATGAGAAACTTGGACTCTGTCGTTTTGGCACATGCTCACTTCTAAAACTTTCACTTCACGAACAATCTTGTAAATATTTAAATGAACACATTAAAACTCTTAGAAAACTGAAAATCAAAACTAGAATTACAAATAAACTTGAATTAAATAAAACAAATTACGGCTTTTTTTTTTAACAAAAATAAGAACACATTACACATGATCCAAAGTCACCCGCCATTACGTATATTATGTTTACTTGCCAGAGTGATGATTAAAATAAAGATACTGTTAATTCTTACTACACAACTGGTTTTAATTATCTACAACTATGCAAAGAACCCCAATTTATTGCATACAATCCTTAAGTTAGATATTTTGTTGGGTTTCATGAAAAATAAATAATGTCAACAGTCAAGACATCATAAAACTGTTTATTTATGCCTACCGGCCTACATATTGTTTATCTTTTCGATTGTTTGTTTAAAATCGATTCATGTAATTTGATCACTTAGTAAGTCGGGGGAGTATTTTTTATGCCCGTATTTTGATCGGACATCTCAAGAATTTGGTAAGTATATAATACAGTGTTAGCACTAACCTCTAATTCATAGATGAATTATTTCAATTCAGCTAATATTAAACAAAGGTATTATCTTTTAGTAATTCGTAAATTATTACGTTTGCTTTCAATAAAACTACAATAACGTTTCTCACAGGTTACAAGTCTACAACATAGCAAAATCAAGATTACTACAATTTAATTTTCTCTGTCAATGCCAGAAACATACCAAATTCAACATTTCCACATTGAGATGTTTAGGCCCTATGCTCGCGAAAACTTAATTTAAATTAGTTTTATTTACATTTCTTTAATTTATTATTACTAGCCAGATTTGTTAAGATATAAATAGAAAAGTACACATCAAATGAACATTAAATAGGAAACGGCCATTTTACATTTTGTGAATGTTTTAACTTGTAATTTGAAATTTAATAGGCCTGTGACAAAGTTGGTGCTGTCTTTGTTTAAAATTAAATTAGACCACCCCTAGAAAAAGGCGACATGAAAAGAGCCAAGCAAATGGCAGGAAAATTCAGAATGAGTTATTGCAAAGAGTGTTAAGATTAACTAGCAGTGCCATCGTTGCGTCTAATCAAAACATGTTTGAGGGAAACTATGGTACTAAGGTGGTAAGCAGATTTGTTGGCTTTCGAGGGTTTCGCAAACCTTCAACACCCACATTTATATTTTAAGTCTTACCCTGCTGCCGCAAACCAATTGTTCCACCTCCTCAGGTCGGAAAAGGAGATGAAGAGGAGACTCATCAGTCACCATCTGGAAACCTTTTCTGAATGCACGAAACTGCTTGTCTATACATGTGTTTAGAAGGAAGTCTGCATATAGATCAACAAATTCCTGAAAAGAAGAACATTTGTTATTGATTATTTTTCTATACAAGAAAAACTACAATGTACATTGCTAGGTTTAATAATCACCATTATCATAACCATCTTTCCCTCACCCTTAAATAAAGATATTTGTTTGTGTGTTTGTCTGTTCGCGATAAACTTGAAAATCAGTTAACTGATTTAGACAGGATCTACCTTCCTTTGTTCCTTACACTCTCAGGACAGACATGGGCTATATTTTTTCCTGTTAAAACCCAATAAAATTAGTGGATTTTCAAATATTATGTCTTAAACCTTTAGATTAATGTTAATTATCCTATGAATATAATGTACTACTGAATGTAGTGTTCACGTGTTATAAATAAGCTATACAAGAGGGATAAAAACAAATAAAAGCAAATAAAACACATTATAGCGTTTAATCCTCTTGAAGAAAATCGATCTTTACCACCATATTATTCTTTCCTGTACATTCTTCCATGTAAAACATAATAAGGCATAAAATTATGAACTATGAAGCCCATCAATAAATTTATTATTTACTCACTGTTCTAGTATTTTATATGTATTCTATAATAGACCTTTAGACCAATTAGGTTATATTTAAGTTAGGTCAAGTTATATAAAGTTAAATAAGATAAGGCAGTGGCAAATTTTAAGTTTTAGATTCAGATACGAAAGTTTTGGTTTATTTGGGTTAATTTAGAACAAGTTTGTAGTGTATATAAATGCCTAAACATAATAGATGTACTTTTTAAAATTATAATTAACAAATGAGTTATTGATGACAATCTAATGTGGAAGTGATGGAAGAGTTATGAGAATACAATATTTCAAGAGACAATCAATCACTCATCAACATGCAGAAAGTTTTACCATTTCTAAAACAGACTAAACACAACCAAACCAATGATGGTTAAAGATATCAATAAAAGTTGTTTTTGTGCTAATATGACTGAATAGTAAGAAAGAATGTTAACGTCATTTAGTTACTATTTATTTTCTATTATTTCATTATATTTTTACTAACCCGTAAGTTCAACCATTTTACAAGATTTGGATTTGAATTCAACCCAACTCTACTTTACATTTTGTGAAATTTAAAAACAAACTTCCCAATGTTAATTTCTAAGTTGAAGAAAAAGGTGTTTCTTAAATCTTTATATGTCTTGAAGCTATTTATCCATTTACCACTCATTACCTTCTTGTTGTCCTGATTTACATATATCTGATCCCCTTCTTCTTTCAGCTCATGGAAAAATCTGGTTCCAAACACGTCTTGGTAACAAATGCGAAACGTCTGCACATATATCTCTTCCATGTCATCTTGTTCATGTTCCAACAAGGCCTTCAGGCCTGTAAACAGCGTCTGGACAGTGGGAAATCATAACATATAGAGATTGGTCAAATCTTATTTTTTGCAAATTTGAAACTAACATTTTCTATAGAATCTCAAATCTAAATTTGAAAAACTTTGGATTTTAGTGAAAATGAAAAAATTCAAAATTAAATAACAAAAGATGAAAATGTTTTATTTACAAACTAGTGCTACACATGAAACAAACATTCTTTATGAAAGTTTGGCGACCCTGAATATTGGTTTGTTTGTCATATGTATCATGTTATAAAGAGCAAAGGCCAAAAAGGACAGCTTTGGAATGAATTAATTATTTTCAACCTGTTTCAGTGGAAGCAAGTTATAGAGCGTCACTCAAAAGACTGTATTGCCAATGATGTGGAGATCAGGGTTCAAAGTTCAGATAGGTGTCTTGGGGGTTATTTCTAAAGGTTTTCCCACTATAGTTCCCCATAAATGCAGGTACATTTACTCCAAGAACTACCTTCCACACCCCTACTTTATTGATATACATATACAGGGAACCCAAACCTATTTTATATGGATTTTTATTTAATTTGTTATTTTATATTTTAGCTAAATGTAACTAAAATTTTGAATTTACTAATTTGTTTGCTAAAGATTTAAAAATAAACCTATGTCTTGAAATCAAAGATTAAGCTAAAACAGTCACATTTATGAACAGAGCTGTCAAGAGTCATAAGCAATTTTAGGTGGAGTCAGGAGTCAGTAAAAATGTACCGACTCCAATTTAGGCTTCAAAATAACTTTAAATATTTTCACAATATATGGTAACTATAACATTTTAATTTTAAATATTTTCTTATGCTTTACGACCACTATTTGTAATTCAGATTGACAAATTTATTTAAATATAATTTCACAATGTCAAAGAAGCTTCCCATGAAGTAATCTGAATTGGAGCATTTTACTGCTGTAAATTTGTTATTACTGATTAATATACATTTTTATGAGAGAGTAAGAGTCGGACCGTAGAGAAATAGAGGAGTCAAAGTCCAAGGCTTGGCGTACTGACTCCTCAGCCCTGGTTATGCTTCAGATTAGTTCTTTAACCATTAAGAGAGTATTACGAGACTCTTGTTTGAAGTCTGAGATACAACTGGAGTTGAAGATGCTACTAAATGAGCCAAGCATGGACATGGGAAGTTAAGTCTAATTTTTAGAGGAAGGTCTTTTTTAGAAAATACAAACACAGTTTTTGTGGACAAAATTAATAAAAGTTTATTTTTTATCGTTATTATTTAAAAGGTCATATGAATACATGAAAGTAGATCTAATAACTTCTCTAGCAGTCAGATAAGGCCCTTCCTATTAAAATTGATGTGAATGTAAGAAAAAGCAAACATTTACATATTTAAAAATTGCTAGGCCACATCCTTATTGTTTCATAGAATTACTGAAAAACATCAAAAAAATTAATTCTAACTAAAGAATAAATTAATTAAACGAGCATATTTTCTTTTTATAAAAGAGTTAAGAAGGCTATGCTTGTATATGTGTGGATATAGTACTTAACATTAACAGACAAATTAAAACTCACTGACCTTGTTAAAGTCTTCAAGATCCCAAAATGTGCCCCTTTTGCCCATAAGTTTTCTATAAACCACCATGGGGAAATGGATATCCAGAATGATATTATTATAAATGGCTAGACCTAACACAATGCCTATCAGCGTGAACTGAGCATTGCTTTCAAATGACGTGGGGTTGAACCAAACTGTTTGTGTTTCTTGTTGAAATGTGAACATACCTTAAACATAACAAAGGTTAAAATGTTAAGAGAATGAGATTTTTTCAACTTTTAAATCCCATCACAAACACACTTCAGAAGATGTTTTAACAAAGCAATAGGCTAATGATACGAAAGGCAAAATTAATCTAATTTGTAATGAAAAAATAAGTTTATCAGCTAAATAGTCATCATTAACATAGAGCAGTCATTTTCAACCTTGTAAGTGACTGTCCAACTGAGCCATCTATCTAGACCCCAGGATACACGGACCGGGCATTTCTGGAGGCTGCCATCTTTTGGAAGAAGAGGGAACTTCTTGGTGGAAGGAAGGTTCATTCAAGCTTTCCCCAAATACTTTTGTCACCAAACCCCGGCCAGAAACTACCTTGGTGACTAGTGTGGTTTTATTTAGAGGAATGTTGATATTTTGTAAAATAATACACTTTAATTAATATTTAATTTATACTAATACCTAAGGGGAAAATTTCAAAATCTTACGAAATATTACTTTGCTTTTGTTTGGTTTGTGTTTATTTGTTTACTAACGCAATTCCCGCTTTTCAGACTGTTTAGGCCAAGCTTCGGGTGTAAGAATAGCCCTACTAGTTTATAATTACCTAAGTTTATGTTTCATGTAATCAAATGTAATTAGGGTTAAGGCATAAGATAGACATTTCTTGTTTTGAGGGTTGGGACACATGGAGGTCAAAGCGGAAGTGGCAGTTTTGTTTTTGTTTTTTTTGTGAGAGTGGAAAAGGAAGAGAAAACGGGGAAGCCACGCGGTAACACCCAGGTTTGGGTTCGGGAAAAGGTTCAAATATTAAGTAATATTATTGCCACATTGTGTGCCTAAAGAAGAGGTGGGCGTCTCCCTGGATCGCCGGACTATCTGCATCTTGTTCCATTTAAAGGAATACATGGAAGTTTCGGCCACGTGGTAACTTGTGGAGTCATCTCAGGTTGAGTACAACCTACCAGGTACGGGTAGTACAAGACTATTATATTCCCTCAAACGGTAGTACCGGCTAGTAGCCAATCATCAAGGACTTTGATCCACGGGGTAATACGGCTAGACTATGCAAATGATTATCCGGGTGGACAATACAGCAAAGTAGCATCCAGCAAATTGTGTTGGGTGACATTGTAAATTAAAACAGGAGTGCCAATTGTGCGCGGGAAGACTAAAACCCTAGCAATGTACTATTCTAAGCTAGGTTAAAACAGTTGGACAAAGTTATTTGATTTTGGAGATTATAAGGTTGTATTGAAGTGTGTCTTACTCGTGTTGTAACCGTCACAAGTATTTATCGGTAGTGTGCACGACCTTTCAGAACAATCTAAAGACACTTAATTCCTAGTTTGATAATATTTGTATATGTGTTTTTTTTATTATTATTGCTGGTAATTTACCACAGGTTAATTTTGTGTCATAATGTATGTGTCAACACCATAATCATTAATGTACTCATCTTTGTTGGAAATGTCTAGAATGCTAGGTTCTAGGTTAGAATAAATGTTAACGTTCCTTCTGAACATTTTGAACTAGCTCCATGTGGTTAATCTATTGATGCGTCAATGTAAGATAGTCGTTCCTCCCTTTCAAGTTTTTTTTTCTTCTCCTTGCCGCTCGAACCTAACTCAGAGGTCCTGTAGAGAAAGATAATCTGTGTTCCTATCTACTAAGAGAGCTAACAGTCGAGGTGCTCCCATGCCCACCACTTTAAGAGGTTTCTTTCCTCAGCCAACATTTGTTAGTAATTTAAATGTTTATTGAAAATAAGAGTATAACTGAAGGTAGGAACCTTTCAACCTGTTTGGTTATATGGCACAGTGAATCATCAACTGTTTCCAGCCTGTGGCTGGGTCAATTTAGTAAAATGACTCCATTTTACTTTATCCTTTCACCAGTCTTATCCTCTCACTTGAAAATTTTCTATTATCTATTCCACCCATCTCTCTCTTGGTCTACCTTGCGGTCTTTTTCCTACATACTTCATTTCCAACGTTTTCTTTGATATCCTATCTTTTTCCATCCTCATTACATTCCCATACCACCTCAGTCTTGCTTCCTCTACTATCTCATTAACTCCCTGTACCCCCACTCTTTTCTGGATAACTTCATTCCTCTTAATCTTGTTGCAGAGTGAATGGTAGGCTCAAAACTTTGGGGCACTTGATAAAAAGATTTAAAACAAATGCCAAGCATTTCAAAGAGAAGGCAATGATACAATACAAAAAAACCCATCTCAAGCTACGATGGAAAGGGAGGGAATATATTTTTCAAAAACTTGATTCCGTGCTTACTAACAGGCACTTATTTTTGTTTTTAGTGTGGGTTGTAATTTTTTTTTTTTAAATTTCAGTGTGGTTCATTTATTTTTGCTTTTAGAGTGTATTATTTCATTAAGCAGTTACTTAATTAAAAACCTTCTTGTACAAAATATATGGAACAGTTATTCATTAGGTTGGATTAACAAATAATTTTGGTTATTTTGCATTTTATCAGAGCACACTGAGAGCATGGTTATGGCATATTGGTTGAAAGAGAGAATGATATACACACGTGACGAGTTGAGAAAACTAGAGCATACTGGCTCAAATAAAAATTTGTTTTAAGAATTATTTCTTGAAAGGGGGCTCAAAACAAATTTATTACTAATGATATCAAACTCAATACAATTTATTCATGTTGGTATTGAAACAATTGAAAAATGATCTTTAATATTACAATTTTCAATACCCCGAGTCTTATTCACCAATCCCAACAAATGAGAAGAAATGTTGATATTCTGAAATGGGTAGTTTTTCATTGTGACCCATCATTATTTCTATTGCCAATTCACTTTAGTTCCAGCAAATTGTAAACATGAACTTTTCGCCATAATGAATGTTGTGCAAATTAAAATGGCTGTTTTACTTAAGCAAATTTTTACCATCTGCACTTTGCTTTTTATTCACATTATGGTACAGTATAACTAAATAAATAACACATATTTAATGAAAAGTTGGATGCATGGAAAAGGAATGAAATTGTAATGGTGAAGAATCGAAAAATAAAATTTAAAATGTAAACATCACCATCATCGTCATCATGAAGTTTCCGACCACTGGCCAGGTCTGTTTAGAACATAAGCCACATTTCCTTTCTCCCCAGCCCTTTTCCTCCTCCACAATGATCCAGTCTTCTCCTCTCTCCCCCACACTTCTCTGAACCCCCTTTAGCAACCTGTATCTTCCTCTAGGACTCCACCTTCACAACTCCAGTACCCAGCACCTTCTTCTCCTCCATCTTCCTCATATGACCACACCAACTTAGTCGTGCCTTTTCTATCCTGTCCTGCACCAGCTTCTCTTTACCTACTCCTCTCTCCCTTTCATTTTAGGAGTGAATGAATAGGAAGTTTAAAATTTAATATTTGGAATCAAGAAAAACAGGAGTCACGATATCTCTAATTCTTACCCTACATTAAAGACATATTTACATAGGACCTACCATAGTCCGGGTTAAATATTTCTTCGACAATGAGTTGAAAGAATTCTTTGGACACACCTCCCTCATCAATACCTTGTTCCCCTTCAAACTCTACTACAAGTTGCTTCTTAAGATCCTTTGGATTCTCCATGGCTACCATCTCCAGCTGCAGAGCACAACAAATACACTTATTGTCAGGTTTATATTCAATTTATGTGTACCAGAAAGGAATATATTAGAAGGATTAAATAAAAAATGTGAGCAGGGTCCATTTTTTCAATTTTAAGTAAATCCAAATTACCTATGGTATAATATTTTTACTGTTTGTTTATGTTGGGGAAATAGTATCTTATATATATTAACCTTACTTAAGACACTAACGGCCAGTTTCATAGTCAGATTTAGTACGCCTCAAGTGCGGCGCTATACTAAGTGCAAGACGTCACCTACCTGAAATTGAATGGAATGGGCCAGTTTCATATGCAAAACTGGCCCATTCCATTTTGGTCTAGGTAGGTGTCGTCCTGTATTTAATATCGACTCGCACTTTAGGCTCACTAAGTCTGACTATGAAACTGGCCCTAAGCATAATTTACAAAATATTTTATTTACTACAACATAAAAACTCAATTTTTAGTTTGAAATGAAAACATATCTAAATAGCAAGGCTAACTTGAAAAACTTGTAAATAAGTTAATTTTAGTTGTCTTATTTATTTTTTTTGGCAATGTTTGGTGACTATCAAAACTTTTTTTTTGTGAAGTAAAGTCAAAACTTGGCACATTTCTATTAAGGCCAATGACAAAAATAATTTTATTGCACAATTTTAACAAGTGTTTAGTTTTATAAGCTATAAATAGTGATTCTATTATTTCAAATCATTAAAGTTTAAAAGTTATAAGGGGTCAAGCTTGCTATTTTAAACTTTTTGGGTACCATTGTTGGGGCAAAATAATTAATGTATGAGGCTAAAATTTAATATAATTAGAAATTAATGAGATGTATATAGTTAAATATTTATATAATTATTGATAGTAATAATGAATTAGGGATGGGCTGTCAAATCCTCAAATCCTTAAGAATATAAGAAATGCGAAAAAATTTTGAATTCGAGACTAAAATCCTTAAAAAAAAAGTTTTTCATTTATAAAGTTAAATTTGTTATATAACCATAATACTGCTTATCGGTGGTTCAGAACCAATTCAAATTATATAATGAACTCAACAACCAGTTCCCAGAGCAGTAATTTAACACTTAAATGAATGTATGAATGTTATAGTGAATATATGATAAAGAATGTTAAATTTATTTACTATTTGTAACCCGCCTCCGTGGCGTAGTTGACTAACGCGGCAGTCATGTTGAGTCAGACCACTGAGGACGGGGAGATCGAGGTTCGAATCTCGGTCGGGTGAACTGGGGGGTGGTTTTTCCTAAATGGTTTTCCACTTTCCCTCCACGCAAATGCGGGTTCACTTCCTCTAAGTTAAACCTTTCCATTTTCCTAATCCATTAGTGTAATTAGTACTTAAGCGTATAACCCGAACGGGTAGTAAGACGCGGTGCTAAAATTAAAAATTAAATTACTATTTGTATTTTCTATTATTCCATCATATTAATATTCCCTCTTACCCGCCTCGGTGGTGTAGTTGGCTAACGCGCTAGTCGTGTTGAGCTCAACCGCCGAGGACGGGGAGATCGAGGTTCGAATCTCGGTCGGGTGAACTGGGGGTGGTTTTTCCTCAATGGTTTTCCACTCTCCCTCCACGCAAATGCGGGTTCACTTCCTCTAAATTCAACCCTCCCAATTCCTAATCTATTAGCGTAATTAGTACTTAAGCGTATAACCCGAACGGGTAGTAAGACGCGGTGCTAAAAAAAAATATTCCCTCTTATGTTCCTCAATTTTTTTCCAAGAATCAAAGGTAGATTGGAGATTCGGATTCATTACCTACTTCAGTGGCCCCATGGTTTAAGGAGTCACTCTTGTGTTGGACTAGACTGCTGATGACAGGGAGATCGGGATTCAAATCCTGGTCGGGTGTAGCGAGGGTGATTTTTCCCAAATTTTTTCCACTCTCTCTCTCCATGCAAATGCAGGTACACTTACCTGAATTCAACATTCCTCATCCCTAGCTCATTAGTGTAATTAGTACATACATGTATAACCTGAACAAGTAATAAGACATGGTGCTAAAAATAATATTAAATAGTATAAATATTTAATTGTGTGCACTTCATATGTGTGTCTAGTTATACTAAATTTCAGCTGCATACATTAATTAATTTACCTTAACAATGGTAGGCAAACAGCATAAAATAGCAAGTTCGACCTTATAACATGTGAACTGTTAAGATTTTAAATCATTGTATCCCTGTGTATAACTTACAATTATACACTTGTTGAAATCGTCCAATAATTTTTTTTATTCCCAATTGACCTAAAATTTTGAACAGTAAATCACACTAACCCCACTGAAAAATTTCTAGGTACATCATATAAAGAATATGAAGTAGATATTTTTCCTTAGTGATCAAGTTGTACAGAAAATAAAAAGAATACTTTATTCGATAATAAAATATAGTCATTAAGAATAACCATTGTTCATATGGTTTAAGATGTCAGTCTTAAAACAATATATGTCAAAATTTAACAAAAATATGCCCTGGGTACTCGATCGATTGCTTAGTTATAGCTATAAATTCAAATTGCTTGATATCAGCTACTAAACGAAAAACATTTATAGCGGCAACCATGTTGAAACTTGGAGACAGATAGAAAGTCCTATGCTCAAAGCATATACCTGCAACATTTCATTAAAATTGGTCAAAGCATTTGACAGTTAATACATCTTTCTCTGGACAGACTGACAAAATTCCATTGGTCATTTTAAAATAGAACCTTGCTAGGCTCCTTCAATAAATGTTTAAATAAACTCTTTGTATTATCATCTAACAATCAGAAATGGCTCACAAAGGGCAGGATACACGAAATTAAACATACAATAATGAACTATAAAAACTGTCCCAGAATATTAAAAATAGGTACTCACAGATGATCATTATTTTGTCATTTATTAATATATTCACTAATGAATATAAATAAATATACATTCTTGTTTAAATTTGGACAACATTGTATTTGTTATTTGTTAACCTTGGATTTAGGGGTGTGGATATATTTAAAAAAATTCCAACAACTTTTGAACATACAGTAGAGCGTCGGAAATTCGGACGTCAAAAATCTGGATCGGCGGTGAGAGCAAGTAGGGGAGGTAGTGGAAAGTGTCCTTGAGAGTTCAACGACTTAGCCAGTCACCTCTCCTGGGTCACGTGCTCGGCTCAGTTCTGTGCTATCATTTACAAACTTTACAGCAGTGGTGAAACCTTCGTCGTATAGTTGCCTTGTGACGTTTTAGTGTGCGAGTTAAAACGGTACATATTTTTACTTTGTTAATCATGTCATCATTATCAAATAAAAGGAAACATAAATTTTTATCTATAGAGGATAAGTTAGAAATTCTACGAAGACTGTCTAAAGAGAAAAGTGGTGCATCGCTTGCTAAAATATATGGTGTGAGAACTTCAACCATTAGTGACATTAAAGCAAAGAAAGACAGTTTGCAACGTTTTGCTTCAAAACTATATTCTGAAGAAGGTTCACAGAAAAGAAATACCACAAGAACGGCAAAAAACAGTGCATTGGAAGACGCTATGTACATATGGTTTATGCAGAGGAGAAGTTTAGGTGAGCCAATTTCTGGTCCACTCATTTGTGAAAAGGCGATCCAGATGAATGAAAAACTTGGCGGGCCTACAGATTTAAAAGCTAGTTCGGGTTGGCTGAAGAATTTTAAAATGAGGCACGGGATTAGAGTACTGGATGTCCAAGGTAAAATATTATCTGCTGATAATGCTGCCGCAATGATATTTAGGGAAAAATTTGTTAGCATGACAATTGAGGAGGGCTACACAAGAGATGATGTTTACAACGCTGACGAAACTGGGCTAAATTGGCTTTCCCTACCCCGGAAGTCATTGGTTTCTCGTAGAGAAAAATCCGCTCCTGGCTTCAAGGTCGCAAAGGAAAGAGTGACAGCAATGGTTTGTGCTAACGCAAGTGGTTCTCACGCTTTGGATCTGTTGGTTATTGGAAAAAGTAAAAAGCCACGATGCTTTAAGAACATTAAAACCTTACCTGTAATTTACAGGTCACAAAAAAACCAATGGATGGATGCAGCAATTTTTACCGAATGGTACAAAGCTATTTTCATTCCCAGTGTTAAAAAAAATATGAAACAAAACAAAAAAGAAGGCAAAGTGGTCCTCATCATTGACAATGCCCCAACTCACCCCAGCCTTGATGTCTTGAACAAAATAGACGATAATATTCAAGTCATGTTCCTGCCTCCAAATGTAACCTCCATACTACAACCGATGGACCAGGGGGTCATAGAAAAAATAAAAAGAATTTATAGAAAACAGATGCTTCGTCGGCTCTTGCTAGCTGAAAGAGACGAAGAAAGTGTGCTGCAGTTTGTGAAAAACCTCAGCCTAAAGGACGCCATTTACATGGTAGCAGATGCCTGGGGATCTCTCACTGACGACAACTTAAAAAATGCCTGTAAAAAATTGTGGCCAATCCCCGAAACCCCAAATCAAGGACAAGATGAGGCAAACTCTCAAACTCCATCAGACGCCAACACTCCTACTGACGCCGAAGTTGTGGCTCTATTCCAGACATTGCCTGGATTTGAACAGTGCGATGAATTTGACGCAAGGGAGTGGTTTGAAAGTGATGGCAATGACCCTGGTTATCAGCATTTGAATGATGACGAAATAGTTCATCAGGTAATTGAGGACAATGATAATGGAAGCAATATAAGAGAGAGTGACGACGATGAAGAAATGGATGCTGAAGAAGCTGCCGGTCCTTCACACTCAGACGCCTATGAAGCATTCCAGACAGCTATGAACTGGTTAGAGAGGCAACCTGAGGGGACGGTGACACAACTCGTACTTCTTAAAAGACTGAGAGACATGGCTGCAAAGAAACGTACGTCAAGTCTTGTATAAAAAACAATTAAGGACTTTTTTACCCAGTAAGTTTCCATTAATTACTGTAGATTCTTGTTTTTTTTTTCTAAAAAGTATTGTAGAGTTACTAATCTAAATTACATAATGTACATGTTCTTATTCAATATACTTTATTAAAATATTTTGTGTACTGTATTTTTTTAACCCTTCACCCTCTATTTTGCAATACAGTAGACTCCCGGGCGTCATGTATCCTCTAGTCAATACATTACGTATGTATACAGTTATTGAAAGCACATTAGAAAATCCGGACAATTCAGTAATCCGGATGGGTCCCAGTCCCGATCGATCTGGATTAACGACGCTCCACTGTATATGCTTCCAAGTTATTTGTACATATATAAAGCATCAATCTGGTGATAAAACTTGTATTGTTTATTTAAATGTAGCATTTTGAGCATTTTTCAAGATGAATTGTGGACTCATTATTAAAATATAGGGCTAGGGTCCTCAAATCCTAATGGATATTTGAGATTCAATGATTCAAGATTATAAAAATAAATATTTTTTTCCTTCAAAGTTTGAGTTTGTTTAGACCTTTGGAAATAACAGATCCTGTTTAGAAAACAGATTGACAGCCAGAGTGTTCGTTGTGTTGACCACATGACACCCTTTATTTGCAAATGTTGACACTATCAATGCTAACGACAGTGGCCGCTCAGTCGGTATAGCTCACTTGTGGGTTCACACCATGGAGTAATGGAGCTTTAATACTGCTATTGGTAAGTGACACCAAAATTTTGCAAGAAGCGTCTTACAAATTCTTACTCAAAATATTTAAAGATCTGCTCAGTATAGCATTTTTTAATCAATAATATCTGTGCAAAATAAAATGCAAGTTTTTCGTGAAATTGACTACTTTACTTTTTAAATGCGAATCATGGTCAATTTGTTGATTTGAATGGAAATAAACAATAAAAAAATTTGCTCAATCTAAGAAATGTATTTTCTTTTATTACAGAACATTAATAAAATAGGTGTCTGATCCGAGTATTATAACAGCCAAAGGCAAATACTTATATTAAGATGCCGAATAAGAAAAAGACACAATGTATAAGCATAATATTTTTAATTTAAAATATATATTTTATTTACAGACTTTTCACGCCCAAATTCAACTTTTTATTTAATTAAATCTAGTAATTTTACTCACCACAAATCAGTTTCTATTAATTGGTGGTTAGCTTCAAAATAATTGTTGAACGATCTTACAGATTCCAGACCATTAATTTAACATATAACTAAATGTTTGAATGTTATGCATTATGACAGGCAAATTTAACAATTTTTTTAATCACCGTGTCTTAATACCACATTGGCCCGAAAATAGGCCACCCCCGAATATAGGCAACACCCTAAATTTTCAACCACTTTCAGAGAAAAAACCATATTCCCACTTAAATTTGATCAGTAGGTACAAAATTGAATGTGTATTATTTAAGAGTGTGATTATAGGCCCCATGAAAGTTTTATGAGAGCTATTTCTTGGAAAAAATTGCAGCTTATTTTCAGGCCAATATGGTACTGTTTGGGTTATATGCTTATTTACTAATTACCTATTGTGTTAGGGATGATAAAAGTTGAATTTAAATGTTTACCCACATTTGTGTGGGTGGGGAGGGGGGAGAGTGGAGAACCATTTAGGAAAAACCACCCTCAGTATACCCGACCAGGATTTGAACCCTGATCTTTCAGTCGTAGGCAATCTAGTCTCTTGGGAGAGTAACACCTTAAACCAAGCCACCAAAGCGGGTAGAATTTAGTTACTATTTATATTTACTATTTATATATCCTCTTAATGTTCATTATTTTTTTTAAAGATTCAAATTTGAGAGTTGGGATTTGAATTTATGAAATAGTGGATTCGACCCAACTCTAGTAAAATATATAAAATTATAATAATCTCACCTCTACAAGGGCATCATCTATGATGTGGTCCCTGCGTACTTTAAGCCTGAGGTATGGATTTGTATACTGGCTCCCTCCAGAGTTAAAAATAGACAACCTTCGTTCACTGTACATGCGGATACGATTGTCATAATAAAGTCCTAATGTTTTCGTCGCTGGCATAAGGATGAACGCATAGTTCATGAAGCTAAACTTGCGACCTAAATAAACATAAAATAAATGTTTTGAAATAATGTTATTAGATTAATTAGTTACCTATGTTCAATTGTATAACCAACCCTGAACGTAGTATAGCCATAAAATTGCTAATTTAATACAGATAGTTTGAATTTGGAGGGATAGCCATCCAGCACACTTACCTGAGTGATATTGAACTAGAAAATGTTTCAGTAAAACACTAAAACTGACAAATCCCTTCTAATTAGAATAATATTTTTTGTTTTGTGCTTTAAAAACAATTTAAAACTATTTTCCTATCACAACCCATTTAATCAATGTAATATATCTGTTGAGAGCTACATTCAATAAAAATGTGTAATTAGGAATAAAAGGATTGAAAACTTGTCATGAAAAAATTCAGTTCCAGAAATTTTCTAATAAATAAAGACCTAGTCCTATTTTTCTATATAATATTAATCATCATCAACTGTTTACAGCCTGTGGTCAAGTCAAACTAATAAAATGCCTCCATCTTCCTCTACGATCCTCTCACTTGCACATTTTCTATTATCTGTTCCTCCCATCTCTTTCTTGGTCTCCCTTACAGTCTTTTTCCTACATACATACTTCATCTTCATCATTCTCTTTTGTATTTTCTCCTTTTCTATCCTCATTATATGACCATACCATCTCAGTCTTGCTTCCTCTACTATTTCATGTACTCCCTGTACCCCCACTATTTCCTGGATAACTTAATTCCTAATCCAGTTTCTTCTCGTGACAGCTAACATGCTCCTCCCAAACTTCATTCCCATTCTTCATTCTTAGTCCTTATTACATTCAATGTCCATATTCATGCTGCATATGTGACTAATGATACAAAGTACGCCCTGTAAAACACTTACTTACACTTCAAGGGAAGTCTCCCCTACAAAACAGGTGATATTTGAGTAATGATTTTAAACCTTTTACTTAAAATAAATCTTGTCTACATAAACATCTAGTAAATTATTATTGTTTATTAGTCATGTTACCTGTCCAGCGCATAGGGTAAGAATAAAGAAGGTAGAATTAAGAGAAAATTCAACCGGATTTGTTTGAGGAATAGTGGGAAACCATTTAGGTAAAACCCCCTTCAATACATCCACCCAGGACCTCCCTGTCACCGGCAAATCAGACTAGACGAGCTTGATGTTTAGTCTGTGTCAAGGGCATAGGAAGTTAATTTTTAAAGGGGTGGGGAAGGAGGTCCTCTATAAAATGTTACTATACCATTAGCCAAAAGCCCATACAATTTGGGTGGAGGAGAGGGGGTAGATTTGGACCTCCCTGACTCTACACCCTTGATGTGTGTGCTGAAAGATGCTGATTGTAAAATTATTAAAGAATAGAAAATATGCATACTTAATGTTATAAAAAAACAAGTTATGGACAGGTAGAATGATAACACACACAGTATAAGAGTATTCTCTCATAAAAAGTTTTTTTTCTTCTTCTTTCTCAACCAAACTGTTTATCAATGTATTTCAATGTTATGAGAAAAGTTTGTATTGTATACATTTTTATTAAAACTGTAAGATGAGTGGTTAATCCATCCCTATAGATGAGTAGTAAGGGACAACTTGATGTCTGAAAAACTTAGTTTAGTTTAAGGCGTTCCATTAAATCGTTTAGTATCTGAACATGGATTCATTCTATCATGTAGATAAGACAAATCTCTGAGATGTTTTTATGTATAGTATAATGTTAGGGAAAATTTTGAGGCTAATATAATACACTAGAGCCTATTAAATCCGATGCCTTAGCTCAGTTGGTAGCGTGTCTGTCTACTGAGCGAAGGGTCTTGGGTTCAATTCCCGGCATGGCCAAAAAAGTATCATTGGTGAAATGTATGTTTACCCTTTCACAGTAATGAATTAACGTTTGGGGACTGGATATTGTGTCTGTCCTAGTCTTAAGTTAGATTATAAGGCATATGAAGTTACAACAGGCCTAGCGAGCAGGTAATGGAGAATATATGGCTTGAATAAAAAACTGACCCAGACTACAGGCTGAAAACAGTAATGGGTGTAGAAAAAATAAACGAATACTAAGTTAACTTCTTTAAAAAGAACACAGTTTTGAACTGTGGAGCCAAATTTTTAGGATTAAATACCATAGAATTTGATTTGATTCCTATGCATGTCGTAGCTTCATATGCCTTATAATCTAACTTAAGACTAGGACAGGCATGACATCTAGTCCCCGGCCATTAATTCGTCACTGTGAAAAGGTAAGCCCACATTTCACCAATGATAAATTTTTCGGCCGTTCCGGGAATTGAACTCAGGACTCTTAATTCAGTAGACATATACACTACCAACTGAGCTAAGGTGTCAGATTGGTATTTGTATATCCTATCCATTATTTAACTTGACAATATAAACTTGTGAATGTTATAATATTAATAGTCTATTCATTACCAAGATGGTTTTAGTGACATTATTATTTGACTAAATTAAAATAAAATACATAATTTAATCTAATATTAAATTTGTTAGCAAATATTATTAAAAAGATTATATTTGGATTCAAAACATTTTTATTATAAGCTATTTGATTCGAGTTAGTAAGCAAAGATTCAAATTCGTTTCAAAAGTGAAAATGATGGATTTGCTTATCAAAATTAATAATAAGTTTGAAGCTAAGTGTTAAGTGGCCGTTATTTACATTTGTGGTTAAAACTTTCCAACCTGAATGTGAAGCAGAGTCTCCACTCTTGTAATAAGCAAAATCCTTATCCATTTCTATGGCATCACACAGAGGCTCATTGTAGAACTCTGTGAAAAGAAAAAGAGGACTTCGAGAGTCAAGAACATTGACCCCTAGCTCAAGAGCCAAGGGGTCTTCTTGAGGTGTGTGGCGTGGGCCCTTGTTTCCAGTGATATCATTTAGGTGAGAGTCATCCTGAATTGCTGTACTAGTGTCTTCTTGACGCAATTCAGGGGAGTCCAGTTTGCCTGCTAAAATATTGGCATAATACACCACCTGTATGTAACCAGAAAATAAAAAGAGGCATGTATTAAACTATAGAGAAAAACATGTTCAGCAAGTATGAATCATTTTACCCACTAACTATTAACAAATTTAAATAAAATTATGTACTCTGCCGAACCAATGCTTTGCCTTAGCAAATCTACTACAACAAATAAGTATTACAAGTGATTTTTACTTTCTGTAGTGACATTTAAACTTTTATTGAATTTCTTTGCTGCCTTAACCTTCAGATACCCTCTAAATAAATCTGATAGGCTTCTTTCTCAAATAGATCTGAGAGCCTTCTTACCCAAACCATTTTATCTTAGAGACTTCCTCCCCAAAATATATTTTGTTTGGCCATCTCCTTATGGGTCTACTGATATGATTCCCTTGCGTTCCACATTAAAATTTCCCATCTTCTTTCTAACTATTGTGGATGAAATATGTTTCCTTAAAAGCTAAAGCTAAACTCTTCATTCATTTCCCTTGGATAGAGTAGCTAATCCTTGGATTGAATGGTCTGTGTACCAATAAAAAGATAAAAAAAATGGCTGATAGCCTTATATAAATGGGAGTTCCAAGACATTAAGTGCATGAAAAAATGGTGTTACCTTCATGAGTCTGGTTGGAGCTGTGATGGCATCCTCATCCTGGATGCAGTAGTCCCTAGTGAAATGACCTGATATGACCTTGAGGGTGACCAGTTGCTGCAGGGCCTCTAAAAGGCCTTTCAGTCTAGACCTGGAGTGTCTAGCCCACACCCGGGCCAGCTTGGCCTGTACACACACCGGGAGATGACCTGCCGCCTTGCAGAGGTATGGTAAGGCACGCTCCAGGTACTCGGATGAGCCTAGTGCCGGGATCTCGCACACAATGACCAGAGCTGTCAACACATCCAACGAGTTTCTCCTGTAAACCCGTAGGGAGAGCTTCATATCCTCTGCTAGTGTCGTCAGTGCATTCACAAGTGCACTTTCAAATACTGTGCCGGGAACCTGAAAGTAGCATGCAAAAAAGAAAAAAAAAAGAA
>CABFWO010000166.1:0-20057 GCA_902155825.1 Timema genevievae | reverse complement strand
GGAAACGAAAAATAGCATGCAAAAAAAAAAAAAAAAGAAGACAAAGAATCTAGTAAAATATTTTGACCATTCAACACTAACTTTATTTGTTTTATTTCATGTGTGAAAACTGTGTAAGGTAACGTGATGTCAGTATTAGAGAAGGAAGATAAACTGAAAGGATAGTTGGACTAGATCTTGATAGAAACTAGAGTAGCATCGAATCCACTATTTTATAAGACCGAATCTCAAATTTGAATCTTTAATTTACCTTCGAATCCTGAATATAAAATCTGAATCCGAATCTTGGAAAAAAATTATGAACATAAGCAATATATGAGACTAAAAGAAAATACTTTAGTGACTAAAAATTCTTATAATCCATTCCTTATAACATTCGTACATTCAGTTAAGTGTTAAATTACTGGTCTGGGGCCTGGCTGTTAAGCATCCTAATATAAATGGTTCTCAACAACCAAAAAGCTATATTAGAGCTCTAAAACAAATTTTACAAGGAAAAAGTATATAAGTAAATATATACATATATTTATCTATTTTTTTCTTCGAGAATTTGATGCTTGAATCTCGAATATCTTTAAGGATTCTGGTTCCTATCCATAATAATAATAATATTAATAATACTTAGCACCGCGTCTTACTACCCGTTCGGGTTATACACTTAAGTACTAATTAAGCTAATGGGTTAGGAATTGGGAAGGTTGACTATAGAGGAAGTGAACCAGCATTTGTGTGGAGGGAGAGTGGAAAATCATTTAGGAAAAACCAGCCCCAGCTCACCCAAGTGAGATTCAAACCTCGATCTCCCCATCTTCAGCAGTCTAGCTCAACATGAAACTAGAGCATTAGCTAACCAGCAACCAAGGCGGGTCTATTTATACCATAGAAACAAATAAACTCATCTCTTCATTTCTTTACATGCATTCTTCTTCACACTAATTCTTCTGATCACTTTAAAAGTTACACATAATTTTGAATTTTCAGAAATATTCCTTTATTGTATCTAAGAAACTATCAATCCTCCATCTAGTAATATCAATATGGAAACCTATCATCTAGCAACGATGCAAATTTCAGCTACCCTCCAACTTTTTTTTAAATAACTGTTGGTTATTTTTGTGTTTTTTGCAATTATAAATGAATATTTTAAAAACTTCAAAATTATGTGTAACTGTAAAAGTAACTAGAAAAAGTAGGTGTGAAGAGATTATGAAGAAATAAAGAGAGATTTTTTTTCCATCAAAGCCTAGCCAAACCATCCTTTCAGGTTGGTGTCACTCATTATTAATTAAATTGAATTATTTTATAGCATTTCCGCAATGTTTCCATGTGTTTCTAAGTCAGTGTTTTAGTTTTATTCTAGTAATAATTGCTATGGATAATATTAAGTGTGTGTACCACGAATTATTTTTTAGTTTAGCTGTAAAGTATGTTCAATTGAGGAGTGCCAAATTAATTTCGATGTGTTTACTTATATGAGGAACCATTTGCTATTGATTAATGGTTGCATATAAAATACAAAATAAAACCCTGCATATGTATTTTCCGTTTGATATTCCTCCTAACCCACTTTGGTGACTGCATGGTCTGAGACGTTAGTCTTGCAGTAGAGTAGACTGCCAATGACGGGGATATAGAGGGTTGAATCTCGTTTCGGTGTAGTAAGGGTGGTTTTTATAAAATGATTTCCCACTCTCCCTCCATGCAAATGTGGGTACTCTTCCTCTAACCTTCCTAATCCATAAAACCATCAGCATAATTGGAACATAAACATATAAGCATAAGATGCAATGCTAAAAAATTTTCTTCTATATGCATTATCATTAAGGATTTTGGTAAATAAATATTTGAATTCTTGTCATAAAAAATTGTAGTATTGGTTTAAAAATTCTCTGAAAATAAACAAAAACTTTGTCATAAAAAATAGTTTTGTAACAATTATAAAAATAAAAAACAAACCTTTTTTGCACGGTTAGACCAACATTTTAAAAATAATTTCAGAGAAAAAACTTTTGTAAGTTGACAAATCCATGAAGAGCTATTTAGAGTGGTACGGTCCTACATTTATTTAACTAGATGCCTCTTTAAGTTTTGAAGTGATTCTCACCTGGAAATTGTTAGTAAATAAGACGCTTCTAGGAGTTATTTCCAGTAATGGTCCATACTCAGTACATTTTTTAAATTTATATACCCCTAGAAGCTATTTAGAGTGGTCTTCACTTTTAAATTCCCGACAAATGGACATATTCAAGCACTTTTCCCAAGTTTTTCCTCGATACACCAAATTTAAGCTTAACTCCCAATCAGTGGCTACCTTGTCATTATTTTAGGTGTTTTTAAAATTATAATATAAAATCAAATCATAAAAGAAAGAACGATAAATTATTTCAGCTCACCATAAAAATCAAAGATACAATGAAATCACAAAGGAAATGAGAAATTCTAAGGCTTGCAAAGATCACAAACAACCAGAGATAAATATAGCAAATGACATAGAAATATTAGTTAAATATATTATTTTTTTGTCTATAAAGGAAATATAAGTAATGTGTAATCTCACCATATAATGAACAAACTTGTTGATGATTACTTTTAAATTATCAAAGTAAATCAATACATAATAAATATGTTGTCATAGATTAGAGATGTCATCTAATAAAACTCATGGGTTTCAAGAAATGGATTTAAGTTTATATAGATGAGAATAAAATTATGATCTATACAAATGTAGATCTGATCGATGTTGCAATTTTACAGCAAAAATAAACTATCCTTGAAATCAACGGGTATCGCTGATACTATTATTTGCGTTTTAACGAACAAACACAGTTTTGCAGAGAAACCATGAATTTCATTGTAAAATAAGAGTATTATTAAAAATGTGTTAAAAAAAACTTTAATTTCGCTTGCAAATACAGTGAACTTAAACTATGTAGTAATGATTTCTTTGAACTTGAAACTAGTTTTAGTGATTTCAAGATGGATTTTTCAAATGTTTCGTAAAAACACGGTTCGCAAAAAGTGGGTATCCCTACCTATCATTTATGAACCATCTCTTTTAACTATTTTTTGTGTGTGTGTCTTTTAGGAAATTGTGCTGCACATTTTCCATATCCTACTGAAAAATTTCAATGAAACAAAACCTAGTAGGCAATATTAAGTTATTTTAACCAACCACTTTTATTTAAAAAGGCAAGCGTTACTTCTTTATTCAGAGGCAGAAATATAATGTATAGATCCACTTTCTATTGAAAAAATGATTTGTTCATTTTATTTACTCCCATCTCTGTTTTCTATACTTTTTACATAAATAAATTTCATTTATTTGAGGTATTTAACACGGATTTTCTGAACCAATTGATTACATCAGCTCATGAGAATTTCTATAAGTGAGAGCAAAAGTTCCTACCAATTTTGTCTGGAAAGGTATTTTCACATACCCTCCAGGGTTCTTTTATATGCCACAATTGGCATGGGACCAACTGCTTTACTTACTTTGAAGAAAGTTGTGCTAAGGATTTTTAACACTCGAGAAAACTCTTGTCAACCCCACTGGATTTGAACCCATGAACATTGAGTCCTGAGGTGAGCACTTTACCCCAAGACCACAGAGACCAATTTTATAAATAAAATTATGTGCCTTGAAGAGTGAAAGAGTATTTTTATAAACCAAATTAACTTTAAAATGTTATATTTACTGAAAAGATAAGAATTGTCATTAATTCAAAGAAATAGATCCCTGTTAGAAATCAAACTATTTTAATTACCGCGTCTTACTAACTGTTCAGGTTATACGCATATACCGGTATGATAGTTGCTCTAATGGGGTAGGAATGAGGCAGGCAGCATTTTAGAGGAAATCTACCCATATCTGTGTAGGAGAGTGGAAAACAATTTAGGGAAAACCACCCTCAGTAGATCTGACTGGGATTTGAACCCCGATCTCCCTGTCATCAACAAGCCAGTCTAACGTAAGAGTAACACCTTAGACATTTATCCAATGAAATTGGTATATCTAACCTGAAATAACTTATTTCATTAAGGTGGGTATGCAGGGTATGCGAGAAAAGGTCAGTGTTTTTTGCAGTTTTTGTCTAAAAACTTTTTTTAGGTCAAAATAGTTTTTGTATAAAAACTTTTTTTACCAAAATAAATTTAATATTGAGGTTCAGTATAAAAATAAGGTTAAATAATTTTCTTCACATGGCAACCTTAACAGTTACTGAATATATGTCAAGAGTGTCCTGGAATTTAATGACAGCTTTTTCTCTTCATTTAAAAAGTTCATCATCTAATGATCATGACAGATATTAAACAAGTGTTGATATCGCCATGTGCAGAAAATTAATATCCATGTTTCTACTGAAGAAATGCTTGATTTATTACAGCCAAAAAAAGTTTTGCTATAAAAACTGCAAAAACACCTTTTCTTGCATCCCATACACTCCCACCTTAAGGATATGTAATAGTGATTAGAAATTAGACTAAGATTAATTATTCCTTAGTGGCTAAAAGTTAGACTGAGTTATTAATTATTCCTTAATAAAATCAATGCAATCATTTTAAAATAGAACTATAACTAAATCTTTAATAATAAAGTAAAGAAAAGTTGTCACCTGAAACAAAGCCTGATATGCACGCCGAAGACTTAGTACATCCACACGAAGTTCCTCTAAGCCCCGCTCTTTCTTGGCATTACACTCCCCTTCCTCTTCACGACTGTCCTCGTCCTTATCAGTTTCTCCTTCTAGCGTCCTCACATCCTCCTTCTTAAGTTTCTTTAAATCTCCCGAAGCTTTATCTAACATAGCCTCTAGTGGAGACTCTGGGCCTGTACGCTGGAAGCTGCGACTCAGCGAATCCACACTCGAGAACACTTCTCCGAGTGTACGAATTAACAGAGAGTAAGAATTTTCTTGTCGACAAGTCTCAAGAATGCTTATTAACTTCTCTTCCGTCAAGAAGGCTATTGGTTTCCCTACAAAAGGCAAAAAGAGAAAACAACTAAATGACTCTGAAAATGTATCAAACAATTGAATGAAAGTGTCAATTAAAGATAATTTTACTGTATAAAATAATTTCAAACTTAGGTGTAATATTCAGTTAAAATGATTTAAAAAGATTTTTAAATTCAAACAGTAAATTAAGGACCAAAACTATGAAGCTTCTTCGAATGACAACAGTGTTTAGATGCATGGAGATTAACATGGAGGGAGTAAGCTGTTATTATTCAGATGAGCTTTATAGTCTTAGCTCTAAGGTGACTCTTTAGCATTAGTAAAATCTTGCATCGACTATTCCCCTTACCACAAAAAATGATTTCAAGAAATAATATGCTTAAAAAAATACAGAAAATAAATAAAACCATTTTAATAATATCCCTCCCGCCAAGGGTTCCCAAAGCTTGGCCTACCGACTATTTGTGGCATAAGTTTATAGTGTGTGACTCCCCATCATGTTTTATAAGGAAAACTAGTTGAATAATGAGTTACATTTGAAATAAAATCCAAGTATTATAATAAGTTTTAAACAAACGTATTAAATTATATTAGAAATTCTTTTATTTGATTTTATGCTTTTTATATATTGTTTCCTGGATTAAAAAATATACATTATATATTTATTTATATCCAAAAATATGTGTGTAATCAGCTATGTTTGGTTTTAGAACTGATACTTAAACCAAATCCTTTAGAGCCCCTGCCTTATGCCATCAATTCCATATTTATTTATATACATATTAATTACAAACCTGTGGTGGTGGACTGTGCTGTAGATTGATTGTCCGGTTGTGATGACTTGATAGCACACTGTGCCATGGTCTGTGTCACTGGCATAGTTGACGGTTTTAAAATAGAATTTCCATCGTTACTAGTTTTGACTGTGAATTTTACTTCTGTGCTTGACTGTGTTCTCGCCACTTTGCTTGGCTGCGCATCACAAAGCCTTGCTTCTTGGGAATATAGTTGAATAGCTTGAGCAGCTGCTTGATTGGGAGTTAGATTTTTCACCTATAATTAAATATAATAGTTAAATTAACCAAAAAATATGCATAATGAAATTTTGCAGTTAGAATTATTCTCTTCAATAAACATTAATTAGCAAATATGATGATGCAAGATTAGTTGAAAACTTCAGTTTGTTCATTCAAATTTTGTTATCAGTGTTGTGATGGTGAGTGGAATTATTTATAAGTTTACTATCATGGGAAAATACCGCATGGGGGACCAAGAAAGATATGGGAGGAGCAGATAACAGAAAGTGTTCAAGTGAGAGGAGAAGAATGGGAGCATTTAAAGGAGGAAGAGTGGTGGAAGAATAGAAGAAGATGGAGGTATTTTACTAAACTGATCCGACCACAGGCTGATGATAATGATGAGTGACATTAGGGTTTGTGAATAGAACCCGATACTATTTGGTGTGAAGCAAAGTTCTAACGTTTCGTCATTAATTATCATCACATGCTAAAGTTCACTATTTAGTGCCGAGTTTGGACTCGTGAAACCATAAGCTAGTTGAAGTGTATTGTGTACCGAGCCATGATAGCTAAGAGATTCATTGCACCTTTAATTTATTTCTACCCGATAACATGAAAAGAGCTAAATCTCACTTTGTTTCTTAACCCTTTTAGTGCTACACCTATTCCAGAATTTGCGTGCAAAGAGTGCCAGAGGCCTGTTAGGTTTTGTGTGTGAAGAATGCCACAGCTATTTCCTCATTTTTGTAAGGGTTAAAAAGAAAATTCGCCAAATCTTTATTTATGAAACAATTATTTTAATCCGCATGTATTGTTCCTTAATAATAATAAATTAATACAATTTATTTAAAATTATGTAGTTTCTAAATTTTTAATTTTTTTTTCAAAACTAAGACTAATTAACATAGTTAAAAGAATTATACATAGCCCTACATTTCACTATTATTTTGAGGTAGTGCATTTAGTTTTATACAAGAAAATATATGAATATATATGATTAAAAATAGGAACTACCAGAATTTTTATTTGATATCCTACATTGGATTTTTTGGGCTGTTATTGCTTACCTTACAAAAAAAATTATTATATTTCTTACCTCATGAATAAATATTTAGGCCTACACATAATGAATGCATTTTTCAAAAACCTTCTAAAATGAATAATTTCATATATTATTTTTACATATTATATAAATTTATAAAGTTATCACGCCTATTTATTTACAATGGTAAAGAAATCTTTTCATTCACATGACATAACATGAAAATTTAAATAGTATATTTTTCTAAACTCAAAACAATTTAACCCATACATTTGAAAACTGTTTACAAAACTATTTACATCAGTATAAATGTGAGCCACACTTATGTTTATCCATGCAGTTCATACGTAAACTGGCGTTGCACTTAGCACATTGAGTACATGACCCTCCCATTGTAACTGTACTAAACTACCAGTTCCAACAGCAACTATTTACGGTTGATTTTGGTTGCCAACCTTATATAAAATAATAAAGGGAAATGTTCTCTTTCCAGTGATGTATGACACTACTACACTATCTATCAGGTTAAGAGAGAACTAGCACAATTCTAGAGAGCCGACCTTATCAGCTCTATCACTTTTAACTGTAATAGGCGGAGTCGATCAAATTGGATTGTGGCACTTTCAGCAACAGTATGCAAAGCTTGTGGCACTAAAAGGGTTAAAGAAAAGGCTTGTAGATAGCGAGACCACTCAACCCTTCTTTCAACATTCGGTAAGCAAAACAAGAAATGTATCAACTTAAAACTTAAAATAGTAGGTTAAGAATGACTGTGAGCAGAGAATAAGCCTTGCTAAATACACGTGTTCAGGAGCTATAAAATATTATTCATGTATGTAGGCATTTAAAATCACTTAACCTAATTCTATTAACTTATTTAGCCTATGTATGTAGTGTCCACTTAAAACCACTAAGCATTCACTCCTAAAATTCACCATTAACCCCCAAAATTCCACAGCTAATCATGAGTAGTTTTTAGAAAAGCTAGTAAAATGTTTTGCTCTTTAATTTAAATTGATAACTTTACACATAAATTAAGTTATGGAATCCTTTTATTTTGTACAAGACACTTCCAATTTTAATTCAGTTTGTAAATTAGGGCTGAACTGCTTTCAGAAGTGTAAGTTCATAAAAGTAAAATTTTAAACTAAAAAAATTTACTTGCCTAGTCATAAACATTTTCCCAAAATATGTAATTCTACTGTACATAAATTAAATTGGAGAATTAACACAAAGAAGACTTTTGAAGTGTTTACTAACAAATAATTATGGATAATAACCGGATACTACCACAATTATAGTTTATAAAATTAACAAGAATCTATCTATAAAGATAATAACTATAAATTACTTTTCCACTCGATGCACAGTGCTGGTTATCACAATTTGTATTCCCACAGCCATCGACAAGCTGGTAGAAGTAGCGCTCAATAAGCTTTTTGGCAGAGGCTCTCTTCATGGTTTCAGATTCCACAGGCAAACTATTGGATGAAGAAGGTGACACAGCTTTGGATGACACAACAGCAGTAGAAGCGCTAAAGGAGAGAAAATGTCAGCATTATATAATTATAATTATAGTCACTACATTACAAATGTGGTAGGAAGGACCATTTAAAAAATACATACTGCTTTGCAGTCAACATTATAACATCTTACAACACTAGAATCCAGGCTTTATGAGAAGTGGGTGGAGGGGATACATCATATTCGAGCCCGAGGGTCTAAAAGGGGCCTGGGAATTTCCTGGGATCTCAAAAAAATATTTGCATATACTGAAGACTAGCATTCACATTTCCACTACTAGTACTATATGAAATTATTAGTATAGGTAAAGTATTTTTTTCTTTTTCTTTTTTTTTATATTAAAATATAAATAATAAATAATTTAATGTTTTTTTGTTTTGTTTTCAGATAGGCCTAATAATTAATTCTTCTTTTAGAGAGGATTAATGGAAAATGAAAATGGCCTGAAAAAACTTTGTGCCCCTAATAAAATTCTTCTCAGAGGCCTTAGCTATTATAGTTTTATAGCTATTGATACTAACCATCAAAAGTAACAGCTACAGATAATTTGACTTGACACATGAATAGGCCTATATGAAAATTGTTTTGGTAACTTATATACATATAAAAAAAGTTTCTTCCTATCTAAATTGGACTTTCTGTCCAGTAGACTCTCAATCCGTTTTATCCTTTGTTAAGGTTTATAGCTACAAACAAAATTGATATACATAAACTAATTATAAGTTTTAGTGCTAAAAGGGACAATGGCATTATTTACCATTTTTATTTTAATCACTTATTTGACTTTAAAAGCTCTTTATTTCCATTTATTAAAACCGGCATGTCAAACTCGTTTGAGCATAAGAGTCGCATTGAAACTTGAAACTCTTGCAGCTCATAAGGTTTTAAAAAGCTTAGTTTCAAAATCCTTACTATTATAAAATTATTTTCATAGACTTAGCCTCCCTTCATTTGTACCAGAAAAATGAAACCTTTTAATTTGCAGCAAAGGAGTTGGTGCTAAGCTATAAGCCTCGGGTTGAAGTCACTATGTAAAATAAAGAGAATGCATTTCTTAAAGCCGTGATCTTTCGGGTGTTTGTCACTTTCCATAAGAGAACACAACTGTTCAAACATTCCATTTTTTTCCAAACAGTGCACATATTTGGTGTGTGAATTAAACAGTTTTTGGGAATCAACCTCTTCTGAGTACATACACACACATAAATACATAATCATGCCATTCGTTCTCTTGTGGGGTAGGCAATAAACTGTTTATATAGCTCTAAACAACAACTTTGTACTTAATCCATCTTCACTAACTTTCCCCACACTTCCCTGTCCTTGCATACTCCTTTCCCTTTAACAACATCCATACACCGAGTCATGCATGCTCTTTTATTCTTAAAACTCTTAATGTTTCTCTTCTTCTCACGTTCGTCAACAACATTTAGCCACGTCTTACATGGCCTACCCCTTCCTTTTGTTCCAAACACCATACCGTCACATATTTGCTTTGTAGCTAAACCCATACTCGTTCTCTTAACATGCCCCAACCAACTTAAAGAGCTTTTTTCCTATTGAAACCGCACTCCTTCAGTACCCATTCATTAATGACTCTGTATATAAGAGTTTTTCTACATAAATTTCTTGTTAGTAAAGAGTACAAATTTAGTACACCAACCCCACTGGCTAGATTATGCACCCCCAAAAAATACCAAGTTTTATTTCCAAATGTCATAATTACAAATTATATATTTCTTGAGTGTTTATAAAAATAATATTTGGGCCACATTGCATGTTGGTTCATCGAAAGATATGCGAGCCAGACAGAATCTTGGATCAGGTCACATGCCTGTGCTAGAGGGTCAGTTTTTAAAACTACATTATTGTGAGTTATTAATTTGAAGTAGGCCTATCTAAGCATAAATGAATTAGTAACTTTTAATTAAGGATGCTCAAATAAGGATAGAAAGGCCAAAGTGATGGGTCATTTGAAAATAATTCTAGGTCTTCTCTAGACCAATGTAAATTTGGCCTTTGTTACATTCAGCATTTAGAGGAATTAGAATGTATTGGTTGATTTAATTTATAGAAGCCTATTTGTGACTCTTCTGAAATAACTACAATTTTTTTTTAACATCGGCTCTTTTAGCTCCGAGGGCCGGTTTCATAGTCACATTTAGTAACCCTAAATAGAAAGTTTAGGCGCCATCCTCTCTAAAACCGAATGAAGTACATTTCATAGTCACAGTTTAGTTGTGCTGGCCACTAAATTTTAGTATTGGTCCGACCTAAACTTTAGCAGCGCTGCGAGCACACTAAATCAACACTATTCAACTTTCAAGATGGATGGCGATCGGGTTTTTGATGATGATCTAGTGGATTTGGTTGAGGTTATCAGTGTCATCGATAAGTTACCTGAACCCAAAAGATATTTGCGGGATGCAGAAAACCCTGTCGAATTCTATTCCGACAGGGAATTATAAGATTCCGATTCAGCAAAGATACCATGGTGAACGTCATCGTTCCACTCCTGACTGTTCCAAACCAAAATGCCCGCGGTTTGCCAGTGCCACCTTTAAAATTGTGGTCCACAAGCGTTATTATACAGGCGCCTACATTTGCGGTATCTTTGTTTATTTATTTGTTTATTAACAGCATGGTCCAAGACATCTGGATAGTTACGTAAAAATATAAATTCTAGTTATATTCTCATTTATTCTACATGAACATAATGTGATAAAAATATAAATATAATGCATAAATGTAAACGAACATTTCACTTAAATATAATCTAACCTTAACAAAGTTAAAATTCAATATTTGACCAAACTATATTTTTTGATCACAAACTTTTTGTCTTTATTTATTTTATCAATAATCCCATGAGCATTGGGATGGTACAGTATATTTAGTTGCGGGGATTGTTTAGATTATACAACCATATTAATAATTTGACGTAACATACTTGTAGGCCTACACTTTTTTTCTTGTTAAAGTTCTGGTAAAGCTTATTCTATATAGTTTAACGTAATTATCAGTTGATCACTGTTTTCCCATAAACACTTTGATGTATATAATATATACACATATTATTTAATTTTTTTGCATAGCAGTCTGCAAGCTGTTTGGTCTATCCACATATTTACAACAATGGGATAGGGATGGTTAAAGTATAGCTTTGAGCAAATGCACCCTCATTTGCAGGTGTAGGAGGAAACCATTTATGGAAAACCACACTTATCATACCTGACCAGAATTCGAACCCTGAACTCAATACTATCAACAATCTGTTGTGTGAGACATTTACAATTAATAAGGATATTGTTAAAGACAATTCAAAAATATTATATATTTTGCAGTTGCCGGGACCGAGGATTGTTAGTTTTTTTTTATATAGGCCTAGTGAAGGTTTTATTATCTTTTAAAATTTGTAGGACTACTTTGTGTTAAATTTTTAAAATAGACCTGTGTTTGTAAATTTACCACTCAGCTAGTCTCGATTACAGAAATGAGGGTTCTACTTCACTTATCATGTTCTTGATATTTTGAAGATATAAAAGGCATTAATAAACCCAAAACATAGGTCTAGTGAAATTAATAAATCGTGAACAGGTAGAGATATTGTTTGTTGGTCTTCTATTTCAAGTAACCCGCCTCGGTGATGTAGTTAGCTAACGCGCCAATCGTGTTGAGCTTGATCACCGAGGACGAGGAGATCAAGGTTTGAATCTCGGTCGGGTGAACTGAGAGAGGTTTTTCCTAAATAGTTTTCCACTCTCCCTCCACGCAAATGCGGGTTCACTTCCTTCTAAATTCAACCTTCCCAATTCCTAATCCATTAGTGTAATTAGTACTTAAGCGTATAACCCGAACGGGTAGTAAGACACGGTGCTATTGCAAGTACATAATAAGGTTTCATTATAATTCGATGTATACAATCCTCGAACCAACCATAAATAAGATAGTTTTCAAAAACTTTGTCAATAACTATAGTAATTAATTTTTAGGTGGTGTCTAATGAGTTAACAGGCTACATCTTGGAATATGTCAAGTTCCCAACCACAGATCAGGAAGTTGAAAGAAACTATCGCCTGTTCTGGAACATGTACCATTTCCCCGGTGTATCCAGGTGTATTGATTGCACTCATGTAGCAATCAAAAGCCCAGGAGGGGAATTTGCTAAGCTCTTCTGGAAAAGCAAACAGTACATGTCCCTAAATGTTCAGGTATTTGATTTATCTATTGAAGTTTTTTTATACACTAATGGGGTAGGGATGAGGAAGGAAACAATTAAGAGGTAATCCACTTGCATTCACACGGAGGGAGAGTGGGAGAGTCTTGTTATATCTATGTCACTAATTATACGCATTATCATTGGCTGCCTGGAGTGATGTCACCAATATTACGGACAGAAGCGAACTTCCTCGAGCAAGCCCCCTATTGCTTCAAGTGACTAAAACAATCCAAACTATCTTGACTATGAAACACGCTAAATTATTTAGGGTGAGTGCGTCGGCAAGGAGTGCTGTGTAGTGTGTAGCCCTAAAGTTTAGTAAGAGTTTAGTGAGCTGACTATGAAACCGGCCCCAAGTCTCAGATTTTTAGAGTAGATTTTGAATGATCCTTTGTTTGATGCTACACATAATGAAGAGGACCTAGCTTTAAATTTTGTATACAAGCTAAACAATATTAGAGAAGCTAAAACAATATTAATGAACTACATGACCTAGAAGACAGACTGTTATGTCACAGCCGTTGCAATGAAAACACCATGAATAAGATACGATAAAAAGTAGCAGAAAAGAAAATATGGATGTCTATGGATGAGACAACTGACTCTAGGACGATATGTAGCTAATATTAATGGTAAGTACGATGGAAGAAGATGGCCCTAATGAACATTTTCTCATCAATTGTGAACATTTAGAAAAAGTGAATTTTTCTATCAATAAGCAAACTCTTTGATAGGTCCTTGAGCTTAATATGGCCCAATGGCATCCAACACGACCATATCCTGCTCTGAAAGCGCTGTACTATAAAATGGTGCAACTAACATGTCTAGCACATGCCTGTCACAGAGTTTATGAAGAGATACGAGGGCAATTCATCGAAGTTGACCAGCCGATTGGGTGCGTGAAGAAAGTTTTTCTGAAGTCACCATCTCGAGTGGCATCATTCAAGTCGGAGACCCCGAACGTGCCTTTGACACCGGCTCCCATTTTAACCAGATGGAGGACTTGGAATGAAGCATGCAACTATTACTGTGCGAGCTTCCAAGTCATGAAAAAGATCGACTCATTTGACAGCAATGAAGCAACCTCAATTAAAGTTGCGCAAGAACTTCTTTCTGAACCTGAAATTGCAGGTAAGTTTTCCTATCTAAAGTCGAATTTTGGATTTCTACCTAGTGCCATTACTTCCTTGGAGAAGTCAGCAGTTCTATTAGTGGATCAAATAGATTTGATGAAGAAAGTTGTGAATGACCTAAATATTGTGACTAGAAAAGTGGGAAAGAAAGGCTGTGCAAAAGAAAACTGAGCAAGTTTAAAAAAAAAATTAAGGATATGAAATGTTGTGCTTAGTTGCAGATGTGCTATCAGGTAAAAACTTTTCCCATAGTGAAATTTTAGGAAATTTTGAACAAAGCGACGTAGTTTATATCAAGTATGCTCCTGTGGTGTCAGTAGAAGTGGAAAGGAGCTTCTCTATGTTTAAAGCCTTGCTAGCAGATAATAGAAAATCATTCTCTTTCGAAAATCTGCACATGATTTTTGTTTTGTGCATTGCAATTCTAGACTGTTGAAATAAAAACTCTTAAGTTTGCCATGTCAAATTAAATTGTCAGAAAATGTAAGTTGAATTTTTATGTATTTTCCTTATTTTATATTAAATATTTGTTGTTGACAAAATAAAAACTTTTATTTTGGCACAGAAACGGAGCATTAAATTATATTTTAATGTTTCGTTTTGGTTTACTTGTTTTAGTAAGGAAAAAATAAATATTTTTTTTGTCTTTTTTTGTTTTAAATAGCATCTGTTTAAATATTTTGGGTCATAAATGCATTTTTAATATGGCATTTTATACCAATTTTTAGGTCATCAAAATTCTAGCCCTATTAATTAGGTTATTAAAAAAATTGCCAGTTAAAATAGGCCTGGGTCTACTTTTATTAGGGTTGCCACTAATTTTTAACATTTAAATTCCCTGACATTTCCAGGTTTTCCAGACAAAAATATAATAGTTCCAAGAACTCAATATAATGTGGCAGGAATGAGAAGGTATCTTAGAATAGATGCACACACATTAGCATGGAGAGAGAATGCGTAACCCACCCCAAGTGCACCTAGCCGAGATTCAAACCTAAACCTTCCTGTCATTACATGCAATGCAAGTAGTCTTTGCCCCAACTCCATAATTAATGATAACCATGTTTACTAAAGATAAAAAACTTTAGGACCTGGGCCCATCATGAACAAATAAATTTATTGTTTACTTATTTGAAGCTTGTTTTTGGAGTATGGATGCGCTGCTTTTAACACATTTACACAAAACAAACATTTATTTCTAGTTGTAAATAGTGGGTGGTTTAGAGGCAATGTTTTGGACTTAAAAACAAATACCGTACGCATGTAATTTTAAAATTGAAAAACACTCAAATAAATCTGTATTTGAGCATGCCTAAAGGGTCACTAAACTGAAAAAGAAAATTTGCAATGCTCATGACATGTTAAATAAACAATTTTGCTATGATGCCATAACATAATAATTAATTAAAACATTATTTTTTTTAAACCACGTTACAAATGATAAAGGAAATAATGATAAAGCGCCATTTTGTCACTGTTTTGGAATTAATACAAAATATCAAATTTACGCATGCGTAGGCCTATTATGTTACATATCAAAGGCTGTGCAGACACTTTCTCACAACTAGAACGGTGACCACGGTGCATACGCTGATGTTTACACATGCGCAGATGTTCTTGGATTAAGTAATTCTGCAATATAGCAATACCCTTCGCTGTGAAGTTCACAAATTATGATCACAATTTTAATTAATTAATAAGCAGTAAAACATTAATGTAAAAATAGGTTGTAATCAAAATATTTAAATACTTTCAAAAATTTGACTTTATGATATTTTAAAATTCCAGTAATTTTTAGAAAATTTGAGAAATTCTCTGACATTTCCCTGATTTTTTCAGGTCAAACCAAATTCCCCGACATTTCCCTGTTTTCCAGACAGGTGGCAGCCCTGTTTTATTTATAAACTATAAAAGTTGATGCTATTTTACATGTTGGTTTCATTTTTTAAATTATATTTTAATCAATTATGTTGTATGCTTTTTAATAGCTTTTCATTAAAGGTTAAGCCCTATTACATTTTGATTATATTTCAGTTTACACAGATTTTAGGAAAGTCTTTTTCTTAAGCAAATTAAGTTAACTTGAATGATATTGAGATTATTTGTGAACTGTGGCCTACTATTTTCCTAAGCAAGTGGTTTCCAGCTTTATGCGGGGTTTGACCCTAATTTATCACTTGGATTTATAAATGATATCTATTTTGAACTAAATTAACTTTGAAACAACTATAAAACTCAAGGCCTATTGCCCAAAGAGCTATTCAAAAGTGATCAGAATGGTTAGTGATTGAAGCCACAAACTTGTAAGTACCGGTAACTTGTTTTTACTTATGTTTCGCACATGGTACTATGCAAAAGTGGCGGAATTTCAAATGCTGTTTCAGGCATAGAGTAGAGTAATACTATGGTACATAAATATTTTTCACTTGGATTTATAAATAATACCTATTTTGAACTAAATTAACTTTGAAACAACTATATAACTCAAGGCCTATCGCCCAGAGCTATTCAAAAGTGTTCAGACTGGTTAGTGATTGAAGTCACAAACTTTTAAGTACCGGTAACTTGTTTTTACTCATGTTTCGCACATGGTGCTATGCAAAAGTGGTGGAATTTCAATCAGTTTTGTATCATATAGTTTACAAGCACCTTCTTTGGTCTTCCATAATATTTAATATTTATTGATATTATGTCTAGTGAATTGAGTGCTGAGGAGGATTTGGCTCTCTATTATCTAGAGTTTAGGCCTAAGAGACATAACCAAATAAGATTTTGGATTCATCCATGAAATGAAAAGAATATATAAACTGTAGACTATATATCAGGGCAAAGAAGCTGCAACAAAGCGATACAAAATTGAAAGTGTTGTAAAGAATGTCAAAAGACTGTTACCTTGAATAATACATTAGGCCTAAATGTTCAAAAATTGTTCATTCATGATGAGTGAGTCCGTAACTGAGGTAGCCCGCAACCAGCGAACTGCCATTAAAATAGATTAGGTGCGACACGCAAATTACTGGCTAGTAATTTAGGTTTTACTTGCTCTACTTTTGAGTCTTATTTGAGTAGCTCTTTGTTCCTCAAGAAGCTACTCCATTACAGATAAGAGACATCATACATTGAAAAGAATATGAACTGTAGACTATTTGCCATGGAAAAGGAACCACAACTAACTGATGCAAAATTTATAGCAGTGTACAAAATGTGGAAAGAAAGTTACCATGAATAATACATTAAATGTTCAGTAATTGTTCATTCATGATGATTGAGTTCGTAGCTGAGGTAGCCTGTCAACTAACATGTTGTGTTTTCAGCGAACTTACTATGGAAACGTTGTCAACCGGTTAAATCAAACAGTAAGTGGACCACTATAGAAATGCATTAGCAGTAACGCGCACGCTTATGATTGGTAATTTAGGTTTTACTCGTACGTCACTTTTGAGTCTTACATGAGTAGGACCATGGCAAAAGACCTAATGGTTTGATAAAAAGAAAACAAGTCAATAAATTGAAGAACAATGGCTACAGAAAATTATTATTTTATACACTTAAACATGTTTTATTTAATAATCATTATAATTTGTTGAAAATAATCATTTAGGCCTAGGCCTATAGGCTATGTTATGAGTAATTACAAATAAGCTAATCTAATTTTCAATGTCTGATAAAATTAAATGTCAATAAAAGTTGGTATGGGTTCATTTAAGTAAGTATACATTTAATTTATGAAGTGGTAAGAAATATAGTATGAAAATGATAGAGGTATTTTAGTTGGCCCACAAATTAATTAATTGTTTTATAATCCATGCAAAATATTTTAAAGGCTTTCCCTTTTAACTACCTATCAAATGTAATTTATAGTGTTGTTTAGTAGTTTTATTTTCATGACAATAGGCCTATATTTTGTTTTAAAAAATAAATGGTTTGCATACAGATACTATACTAACTTACTCTGTTTGAAATGACGTCAATAATTATTTATGTATTATACTATTTAGGCCCCAATTGTTAAATCTGCCATAAAGTTAAATGATTTTTTTTTAACTTTTACAGTGCTAATAGCACGAGTTCGTAAATGGGTTGGATTCAGGTTTTTTTAAATGGGGGCAAAAATAGCAAGCTTTAGGTCCAGCTTTAGCTCACACTTATGAAAATAAATATTAAATACATAGCTTTTTTTTTTTTGCAAAGCTATAGTGAAAATAAACCTAATCTATTAGGCCCAGCTGATGTAATATTTTAAAATCTTGTCTTTTTCACCTTACCTATTTTTAATTGTAATTTTGTCCAATCTATGACTTATTGGTAACTTGCTTTAGTTTACACCAATTGTGTTTATCAATATAGCCTATAGCCTACATATTTTTCTACTTTATGTGGACCATCAATGGAAAATAAAAAGTTTTAATAAATTCATTCTAAATTCAAATCCTTTTTAACTTTAAATCTAGGGTCTGTATTAGTCCCTAATAAAATTATGAACATAGCCATAAAAAAAGAAGATGAATACTTGAATATATATGGTCATTTTATAGTTAAATTTTAAATAATAGTGCTCCTTAAATTTGCCCAGGACTAGCTTGGATCCATCTATAGTCAAAAATTATTTCAGAAATAGGTCTAGGTTTAATTTAAGATAGTCCAAAATATGGAGTCACTAACTTTACTTTAAAACTAATATGAAATAATACAAATACAGTATCAGTTTTAAAAGACATTTTAATGTTTAAGAAATAACTTCATACCTTGAGGCTTCACTGTTGCCTGATTTGTAGTTTCGGTCTTTAGAGTTCATAGAATATTTATACTGTATCCGTACGACAATAATTTCATTCAAATATTTCAAGCAACTCGGATGATACACTATATATATTAAACAATTAATTAGCATAAGCTTTACTTTTTATCATCAGTACCACACAAAAGTGTAAATTTTGTTACAGAGCTGAAAAATAATGATCGATATGTTATGCCAGGCTAAATAATTTCAACAGAATAGACAACATAAAAAGCAAAACTTATCACAATATTCAATCTTATTGCACAGAACAGTATATTATAGATACATCTTACCACCAAGAAATTAAACCACAGCTTTCAGTCAGTGATCTCTATAATATACCGGACGGACATAAACATACACAATGCCAAGGACCAAAGCGTGACGCTCAAGTTTGTCGTCTGCTTCACTGTGGGGGGACAGATTTAACGGGTTATTTCAATGTTCGTACGCGAAAACATGTCTCTGGTGAATAAAAGTGTTATTGTTTGAAAATAGTGAAGTATTACACCACACTTGCCTGAAGAAACATTTACATTAAAGGATCTACAATTCAGTTTTATAGGTAATACTGTACAAATAAGAATTAAATCTGTAACATATTTAAGTGTTGTTATCATCCATGTTGTTTACAGTATGCCAAGACTACATTTATATTTAAAGTCGGCTATTAGCTTGTATATTGGTTTCAGAAACTACATTATACTGAAAGTTCGATAAATATAATGAATAAGTTATCTTAAAATTTGATTACATTTGTTTGAATGGCAAACTTTGTGTAGTTGCCATACGTTCAAACGATCACTTAGGCTATATGTTTGTAGAAAGTATTATTAAATATATTTTTTTTATGTTGGCTCATACATTGATCTCTATGATATATTATATATTATGGAGATCAATGGGCTCATATCTTGTGTATTGCCTTCAGAAACCATATTATGTTAAAAGTTCAATAACTATAATGAAACAAGTTTGTTAACAACTGTATTACATTTGTTTGAATGACATACTTTGGGTAGAAGTCTGACGTTCAAACGATAATTTAGGCTATAGGCTATAGGCTACTAAACCCTGATTTTAGTAAGCATCCCAATCTGTAAGTGTAGGAATTAAAATAATAATTATATCGCAAGAACTAATTTATTATTGTATTGATACATTTTACACATAGCAACTGTGAATAATTTAATCAACAACATAGAATAAAACAATGATGACAGAATCTATAGGATCTCACTAAACTGAGCTGGATACAGGATCTAGGATTAACATATCAGAATGGGGTTCACACAAGTATTTGGCGAGTGATTAATTGTTCATTGATCTGTCTTATTTCAACACTCCCCCTCACTCGTCAGAATCGTTGTCCAAGTCCAAGAGCA
>CABFWO010000165.1:404174-460429 GCA_902155825.1 Timema genevievae | reverse complement strand
TCTTCGATATTGTTCGAACTGCCAGGATCAGACAATACCAATGGTAACACTGAAATGGCTGCAAAAACACTAAATGATTGTTTAGACTCTAGGTCTCGTTTCAGTTCAATATAAGATGGAATTCTACACGTGTACTTTAAGTCTTTTAAAGTTTCACAAAGGGTTGAGTAATATTCCAAAAGTAGGTCCTCATTATGATTCACTTTAACGAATGGACTAGGTGTAGTTGCTAGCATATAATGAAGGTCAATGGCCGGTGATCCGTAATAAGCCAACTGAAAATCAACAAACCGGTGATCTTTAATTTTTCCATTTTCTGTGTAATTAAACATCATATTATTCAACCAGGTATCACCATGATTCAGAACATTGAAGTCACCTTCAAACCTTTTTCTTTTTTCAACTGTAACACTGTACAAAGTCTTTGAGAGCTTGATTAACTTCTGTGCATACTTTTCAGAATATTCCGGCCATGTTTTTACTTCTTCTGCAAAAGATAATACAGTTTTTGAATAAAATTTTTCCATTTCTTTGGATTTAGTAATAAGGTCAGCATAATAAGGCGCCATTGACATGGGATCTTTCTCTGCCAGAGCTGCGGAGGCTGCATGAAACATTGCAAGTCGTTGGATCGCCAGCATACTGTGCTCCAAGTCTAATCCTTTTTGTCTTTCAGCCACCTTGAAACCAGATACAGAAAGGTCTTCTAGAACCAAAGTTTCTTCTGGCTGTGGAGCAAAATATATCCCTCTCGCTGAGAGCGTCTTGTATTTTTCTTTATCAGCTCCTTTAAGTAATCTTTCCATGTCTGGCAGAGTTTTCTTATACATATTTGATTCTATAGTGAATATATTACTACTGGAGACCATATCTTTCATATACTCAGATTGTGGAAGAGCTTTCACTATCAAAGATTGTTTATCTAACTTACCACTACCCCTAACGAATTCCACAGACACCCTGTACATGAGACTGACGTAGTTATCCCCAACAGCTGTCGCGGCCTTCACCTGGATGTGTTTGACGACTATGTCTGGATCAGTTTCTCCTTCTCTCAGCGCCTGTTCGATGAACTTCTCATCCAACCATTCCGGGTTCACGTAGCCAGACAAAGACTCCATTTTCCTTTCTTTTGTTTAATATTGAACTCAAAATCTGTCAAGGAAAGACAAATAAATATCATAGTAGCTAATAAGAAGAAATAACATTATAAAATAAATAGCAACCATATTGTGTTAAAAACTATTTTACAGGTACTTGAAAGAATTAAAAAACATCTTTCACTACACTGTGAATGTAAGTATAGTCTGATATATCACTAAACCAAATTTTATTATTAAAATTAGTTTTATTAATAATTTGTATTTATTGCATTTACTAAGGTAGCTTTTATGTGGAAAAACTCATATGGACAGAGAGTAATGCATGAGTGTTGAATGAGTGCGGTTTGAAAGGGAATCCATTAGGTTAATGTGAAAGAATCGTCTTCCTTTGGTTTGGGCATGTGGAGAGGATGAGTGTGGATCGGGTAACGAAGTAAATATGTGAAGGTAGAGTGTGTGGATCAAAGGAAAGTGTTAGGCCATGTAAGACGTGTCCAAATGTTATGGATAAATGTGTGAAAAATAAACATTAGGGTTTTAAAAATATATGAGCATGTATGACTCGGTGTATGGATGTTGTTGAAGTGAAGGGAGTATGCACGGATAGGGAATTGTGGAGAACGTAAGTGAGGATGGATTAAGTACGGAGCTCTTTTTGAGCTGTATGCCCAATTTCTTACCTACCCCGTAGGTAAAAGTCTTGATTAGGTATTTATTATATATGTTCTCATTTTAAAACTTGAATACAATTATAAAGTGACGAATAGAATTTACTTTATTTTACAAAATTATAATTAATTCTTTGAGAATTTGAGAACAATTATAGTAAGAAACGATACAAAATAATAATAAAATATTGAAACATCAAATAAAACCTATAGGTTGGCTGAAACCCACTCTAGTGCTATTGTTAAAAATATAATAAATACATCATGTAGTATAAAAATAATACAGATAATGACTACAAATATTATGAATATAAAAATGCAATAATTTTAATTTATATCAATATATGTATTTATGTAACAATTTATATAACTACGTGAATTGTATTCTATAACTTATGATGATTCACCAGATACGATATAAAAATAAGCCGTGCTGTTTTATTATATATTGTTGTGAGTGGTATAATTTGTGGACTTTCAACAAATACAAAATATATAGCAATATGGCTCATATATTAAATAGTCTATATATCTTGTGGTGTTATAATATATACTGGTGGTAAGTCGCTTGTATCTAATATAGCTTATTTAAACTTAACTTGCTTTTATATTGTGTTATCCTGTCAGTTAAATACCTAAATTCCGAAGATTATTACCAAATATTAATTTAAAAAATCATAAGACAAGAAGTTATAAAGATAAACCTATATATATTGTTGGTGATGAATGTTTAACCTTAAGTGTAGTTTTTTTAGTATGATAAAATATTTTATTTAATTTATTTCTCGAAAATTTTGCTTGTCCAAGATCTCCGAAAACACCACATCCAGAAACGTTACCAAATTTGATGTAGATTAACAACAAAATTTTCTGTCAAGTTCACAAAGGTAACATATGTTTTCAATATTTAACACAATTTGAAGGGAAATCTTTTTTAAGATCTTAGCCTAGAAAATGTCTACATCAAACATAAAGTCAGTAAGTCATATTCCCCCAAGGTTTCTAGAGTATAAGGTTGGCCAGTTCAGCCAGTTTTATGGTTCTTTTAGCGGGAGCTGATGACGTCGTTTGGTGACCAGAGCCACTCCACTGTGAACAACCGTATAAACTTCTTAGTGTAGCGCGTTTAAATACATCGCCCTACACGGCTGTGCGATACCTCAAATATAGTGTTTTTATAAGTACTTAATCAGTACAATTTGACGATTACAACAGTAATTTTTTTATTTTAATTTAAGAATGCAATAATATTATTTATAAATTTAAAAAAATACAACGAAAGTGTACAACCTGAGGAAAGTACTATGCGAGTACATTTTTTATTTTTCAGCCAGGAAGTTTTCGTCAGTGAGAAAGTTTTAGATAATAGTCTGAAGTTAATGTTTTATTTAACCTTTTTTTTATATGAAGATTGCGTTTTGCAGAAATAATATTATTAAGTCAGCGGAACGATAACTCAATTCTACGCGCCGAGATCTAACAGCGTAGTAGTTCTGCTGCTACTCTAAGCTATTTTTCCCACTCACATTATAACTCATAATAGATAAATCAATTATTGTTGTTATTATTATTTATTTAGTACATGGGTTATTGTTATTATATATTTCACTACCTCAAATTAAATTATAATTTAGCGTGTTAATAACATCCAGACTTGCCAATTACATAGTATTTCGGACTTAGGTGTTGTCATTTAAAAACAAATTTTTATAATAGCAGTATTCAATAATTCAGATGTGATTTTGAAGTCAAAGTCCAAAAATATGTGTTTCTTCCAGTTAGAAAACAGTCCGCTCAAAATTATTACTTGCATTTTTTTTGTAGAGACCTAAAATTTGATCGAACCATGGATCATATTCATATCCTTATTTATCTTTATTTCGTCATACTGAAGAACTGAAATATTTTTACGTGTTTCTTTATTTTTTCCGGCTAGCTTTTGTATGTGCATCACGCCTTCTATAAATCCTTGAAGGATACAAAGGGTAAAGGCCCATTTTTTAGAACCAACAAAACTGATAGTGGATAATTACATTTTTGTTGTTGTAAATATTCATATGTTTGTTTGCCTAAATATCACAAAATCAAGGCAACTACATTATTATTATTATTATTATTATTTAGCACCGCGTCTTACTACCCGTTCGGGTTATATGCTTAAGTACTAATTACACTAATGGATTAGGAATTGGGAAGGTTGAATTTAGAGGAAGTGAACCCACATTTGCGTGGAGGGAGAGTGGAAAACCATTTAGGAAAAACCACCCCCAGTTCACCCAACCGAGATTCGAACCTCAATCTCGCCGTCCTCGGTGGTCTGGCTCAACACGACTGGCGCGTTAGCCAACTACGCCACCGAGGCGGGTAAAGGCAACTACAATTTCTTCCTTCTGTCCAATGAACTTTGCGTTTATTACAAAGGAATAAATCCAACTAATTCTTGTGAAAACAGTACCTAGTTTTCCTCAAATTATGATTCAACTAATTCTTGACTTCTGTTCTTTTTCAGAGAAATAAATTTGCTTCTGAGCCAACAAATTTCAAAATATTTTCGCTAGTCACTTTATTGCTTAGCTAGTTTGCATTTCAATATTTTGTTTTCCTTTTGTGAATAAAGATATTTTGTAATCATTTCAATCTTATTCCCATTGGTTTGACCTGTTTCGTCACTTAGGTTTTTAGAGACACTATTAACTTCACCCTGTACTTGGATTTCCTTTCCCTTCACAACTTTAGAAGATAGTATATCACTTACTATTTGGTTTTTCAATCTATTTTCATGCCTAGCTTCACGGGTAATATTTTCCCTTTGATAACATTTTTGAAGACACGACAAAGAGTTGCAATGCTTAGTTTAAGGGAGGAAAAAGCAGAAGATTTTAATTTGTTTTTCTTAGGCAAGTTTAGCAATTCGGCCTGATGGTCGCTTTTATAATCATCAGGTAAAAAATGTTCTGCGTAGAAATAACACAAATCAGGATTCCATTTTCTATCACGTTTACAAATATGAATCCATCCTCGTCTGGCACTAGGATGTTTAGGGAAGTTGTGATATATAACACCAGAACCCTTAGTTATCTTATGGCTACTATTGAACACGGGAACGGTAAAATAATTTTCCGGCATTTTCTAGTAGCACTACAATACTTTTTGTAACACTTCACGGCTCACGCACAAATAATCATTAAGGTTACAAAAAACACACAAACATTTACTATTCACAGTGAATTTGGTAGAATACTTGACATAAATAAGAAGTGAATAACGAGTTTGACACCACACGACCATGTGTAGTACGGAACTGAAGCAAGCCGGCTTTAGGCAGGTGGTCATGAGCTGACGTCACAGCAGCGCTGCGTGCTAGGGAAAAGTTGACTGCAGGCTGGTTGATATAGGGAACGAGCCAACCTTATACTCTAAAAACCTTGATATTCCCCACCATGTTTACTGTTCTAAACATATTTGGACCAAATTTAATACAACTATGAGTGACACAAAAATATAAGATTCCCACAATGAGAAAGAAACATCCATATCTAGCACTAAGTTAAAACGTAATGAAGGAAAATATAAATTAATTTAATTCAACTAAGTATTTAAATCAATGGTGTATTGAAAAATGTTTATTTAATATAAGCGATACCTTCTTGATGTGTCTTGAAAATTTTATTATCTGTAATCAAAACCATTGTAACTCCCATCGATGGACACGTAAGCTAAACATCATGTGAATCTAGACTCGTTTGACTGTAATGGGGATGTTGGGGAGTTAGAATTCGAGATAGTTGTACTAGGGGTTGTTTTTGATAAGGTTTCCATCAATTACTACGCACAAATATGAGTAGACCTACAATTTCTCTAAAATATACATTATTACTCTATACTTTATTAGTTTAATTAAATGTTGATTTCCTGGTTGGGTAGTAAGATGCGATGCACCAAACTAAAAAAATTCTTGCCCAATTCATGAAAAATCCATAATATTTTTTTAAAACGTAGATTGTGATCATCAGTCATATATCAATATATCTTTAACATTTATGGAATAAAAATGTTTAAATTTAATTTTTCTTTCAAAAACTAGATAATTTTAATTTTAGATGCTGAAAATTCTCTCACATACTTTGGAGGGATTTTAAATTTTATATCATGTTAGATTGTTTCATAATTTATTATTAAAATAGTCAAGCTCTAATTTGGATTTGCTGTAAAAGAAAGAACATGATCAAGAGAACACGCCACCAGCTCGTTACAGTCGACAAAAGATGACACGTTGCATATGAAACACTGACATCATGATCTATTGATTACCCCGTCCTTTGCGCATTTAGCCATCTTGCGTGGATTACTTTTGTGTTCTCTCTTATGAACTGGACAATGACGTCACATCTAGATACACATTAAGCTTCTCATGGCTGAGATGGACAGAGTTCCTTCCTTTATCTCGCTTAGTGCTGTACTGTACAGGAAGATTCGTGAGTATCCCCGTGAATGGCCGATGATACACGAAGCAGGACAAATGAAGTTGGGCTAACGTCTGGACCAAAGTCCGGCTTTGGGCGACGTGACGCGATACACTCAATTCAAGAATTTAAGATTTCCCTGCTGTGTTTAGATTTATCGGGATCTAACTCGCGCATCTAATAGCTTGTATTTCCGTTATGACCCTGAATACATCTATATTTCAAGACTATCGACTGATATTTTCACACAGAGACTTTGTCCAAGGCTCTAGTATCTATGATTTGGAACTAGTCAGCTACAATATTTTTAGGGAACTTGTCATAATTAATTTGAGAGCAATCTCAACAGCCCATCTCCAATTTGTCTATTTAATCACTTAGTGTGTAATCCCTACTTTGTAGTATATTTGCCAGCGAAGGGTTTTTAAAAATCAACCTAGTATTTATAAATCTCTTTGGCACCAAGGGTTTTGGAAAGAACCAGTAGAAATTTCTGTTTGCTTTTCGTATAGAGACGTTTGGAAATATCAACAACATTTCTATAAATCTTGTAGGGAATGAGTTTGTAAAAATCAACAAAATATTTATAAATTTTCTTTGCACCAAGAGGTCTGTAAATATTTTATAAATCTAGGTAATGAGGAGTTTGGCAGGGTAGGCCAAACATTTATAAATCTCTTTGGCAAAGAGGGTGTGCATAAATAAATAATTTTATAAATAAAATGTCTAGTGTGTGTTTCGGCTAGAAGGATCGAAGTCACACATTGTAAGAAATCAAACTAAATATCAATTATTGTTGTATGCCTCTTCATATCTTATTTCCAATAAAGAAGTCTAATTTATAATGATACTCTATTATGCTATGGCTATATTTTTTTGCTTAAAGTTTAAAGTATCTATGGTCTTAGTTTTTTTTATGTTTTGACCGACTTTATATGGTCAGTTATGGAAAATGAAGGGCTGAGGGGAAAGATCTCCCCGCAACCTTATCAATCCTAGAGAGGGTAGTATGTCTTTAATTTTCTCTCATTTGTCCATCAATTACCCCTCGAGATCCCGGCTTGTTTGGCTTGTATATATATTGTTTATATTATAGTGTATGTATTCTGGTATTTTAAAAAGTTAAAAAAACAATCAAACTCAATGTTATATTAATAATATTTATGAGAATTTGTATCAAGTTACGTAGTTAAAAAAGTTGATGTATCTACCCACTAATATGTCGGATTACTTCCAACACATTCGATTATTATTGATTTCCATAGCGGTCTGATCATTCTGAGACACAAAATACTAAACTATTATATATTAATTAGAAGTTAAATATAGTTTGGTATGCTAGAAACAAACGGAAACTCTCTAATATAAAGAAATAGGTTGGTAAAAATACACTTTATGGAACTATATAACTATTTGTACGTCGAATTAATGAATAATTTTTTTCCAGATAATCCTAAAACCAGCCGTTGGGTTGGATCCCGGCTTTACGGATCAAAGTTAGCTGTGCTGACCTTTAACATTATGCTATAATCATATTTATAATTAGTATGTTTAGTGACCCACTGGGGTGATCACGTGGTCTAGCGCGCAACACCCGTTTTGGACTAGGCTGCCAACGACGAGGAATTCGGGGTTCTATCCCGGTCGGGTACCCTTCCACTCTCCTTCCACGCAAATGTGGGTGCACTTATTCTCAATTGAACCTTCCTAGTCTCTAAATCGTTAGTGCAATTAGTAGATAGGCTTATAGCCCGAACGGGTAGTAATACGCGGCGCTAAAATAAAATAAATATTTAATGTATCCGGAAAATACAGAGTGACGGCAGCATGTGAAGTAACACCCTATTTTACCAAGCCGGGATTCAAATTTCAACCTTCTCTTCAAGCGCAATGCAAGTTAAACGTCCCAGACCACTGGTCATTGCTATAGGTCTATTAAAATTAGCTTAAAACTGCATTTTTTCTTAGTAAACCTGCTTAGAACAATAATTTTATAATCTCACTAAATTTTAAAGCACGATGGTTATATTTAAGTTCAAATACAATTTGAGCCATTAATAGAGTATATGGTTTGGTATAAAATCTATGCTAACTGAATCTTGAGAGTGATAAATTCATTTAAAAAATAATATTAATTATTACAATAATTTACTGAGACAGGTGTTAAAACTATATTACTTCTAAACTCAAAATAAATAAATATAATAGTTTGAAACATAAATGGGGCTATAAAAAGTCAGAGAAATTGTCATACATATGTTTCAACTAAAATAATTTGAATGTGTCTATTCACTAAAAGTAATAGACTTTGATCACAAGTAGCGAGAAATATACTAATTATAATAATACTTAAAAGTCCAATTTCTAAATGAATGCTTACTAGAAAATATAAAATATTTATTTTACTTTGTGGCCATATTTGTAAATATTTTAATATTGTATTAGTGTATTTGTATATGTGTTGATAATATATATCAAAATATACGACTAAAGATCACATGAATTTTAAAATTAATGCGTGAAAGAAGATAAAGTAACATTTAGATAAGGCCCTTACGAAAATTGGAATATTAAAACTCATGTAAAATGTCTACACATACTTACAAGTTTATAATTCTATATGTTATAAGTTACTTTGTTCACGTTAATTTATAGGAAGGCATAATGTTATATAATGTCAAATAACTCAGACACTTAAAAGACTACTTGAAGGCTTAACTTTTCAACGTTTACTTAAAATCTATGTTTTGAAACATATATTTAAATAATAATTTAAAAATGGCGTTTATATACTGACAGTAATGCCAACATTGTTTGGCTCGGTTTGATATTTTAAACTAACTATTTATTTAGGCATTTAAAGGTTTTAAAATTGATTTTAAATATAATTTTACTGATTCTCGTCTACTGTGAAAATATTTTGAACGTAAAACAATTAAAAAACACTTTTATATTAATGATTTAAGAAGGAAAATAAATATTTACCTGTTTTAAATGATGTGACTGATAATAAACAGAATTCTCATATATATGTATAGTTGCGAACTGAACGTATCAACTTCTACTCAGGGTGAGATCCACAATTTATCTGAGCTGTGTGTGATGAAGCATTATTCTCTTATATTCTTATGTAAGCGTGACATGCAATAAAGTCCACTGTTTTGACTATCTCATGGCCGCAATCAGATAGCATTTAGTTAACAGCCCAGTTTCCAGCCTGTGACGTATGCAAGCTTTTTATTCAAGTCATGTCCAACTAATGGCTGGCTAGCCCTGTCATAGCTTCGAATGGCTTATAATCTTACTTAAGACTAGGACAAGCACAACATCCAATCCCCAACTGTTAATTTATCAATGTAAATGAGTTAACCCATATTTCACGATTTAAAAGTTTTTCAGCCATGCAGGGAATCGAACCCGATAGGCTTAGCTCAGTAAACAGACACGCTACTGACTGAGCTAAGGTGTCGGATTAAGAAACAATCAAATACCGTGAGATCAATATTTAATCTTGATCTCACGGTTTTATTTTTGAGGCAGCGTGTGTCTTACTGACAATTTGTACTACCCGCAAATTTTCACTGATTAATCCAAAGTCACGTGGTAATATTGAGAATTATTTAAAGATAAAAAACATTATTTTTGTAGAAAAGATGGTACATTAACTATACAAACAAAAAAACCACCTCAATGCACTCTATTAATATTGATTACTGGCCTCTCGGTTTAAAGTAAGGAGTTAATATAAAAATTTATTTAAGATATTTAGCGTGCACTTTCTAAATCTTCTGATTATATCAGAACACGACTTGTAATCTTAACTCAAATCTAGAACCGATACAACATTCAACCCCCAGCCGTTAGCTCATCACTTTGAAAGGAGAAACCCACATTTCACAAATGTCAAAATTTGTTTGGCCATGTCAGGAATCAAACCTGAGGCTCAGAAGACATACACGTTACTGACTGAGTCTAGTTGTCGGACGTCAGGAATGTTAACCTCTACGCTAGCTCAAGCGTGTTTTCGGAGTAATTTCTCTAATTGAGTACCTTAATATTCTTAGCAATACAAGATGAATGTAATAAATAACACCTATGTGACATTTACAGTTTCAATATTGCTAAAATTTACATCGATGGACACGCAGACTGATTGTCAGGCTTATTTAGTCTGATTTGCTGGTTAAGAGGAAGCCCTAAATTTCCGTAAAAGTGTGTATTATTATTATTTCATTAATTCTCTTTGACGGAATGTGATGCTCTTAATTCCATCATATTTATAAAAAAAATATATACTATTTCGTTCCACAAATCTTACACGTTTAAGAAAATGTCTCCATTTTTAGATAAACGGGAGAAAAATCTGTGCGGAGCACCGTCACATTTAATCTATTTCATATAATTCAATTTAATAATTATTAATCCACAGCAAAATAATGTGTATCACAATAATCTACTAATATTTTAATTTCTATGAGTTTAACATGAGTGTAATCAAATTTATTTTGTGAAGACTGCTGTCATATTCTCCATAAAATAGTGGGTTTTATAGAGATAAATAAATCACAATATATTATTTAAATACTTTCATCTATTAAAATGGTGACCTTCCTTTGTTCAACAAATTATTATTCTTTCTTCTAAACATTAATAAAAACGACATTATTGGGAAATTTAACACTGATTATATTATTACACACTGAATTGATAAACGTATCACCATTCAAATCAACACAGATTTTTAGGGACCTAAAATGAAACGTATTTAAGCACAATGATCATTCCTAAAAAAAATTGTTTTTATAAGGCGATCTTTTGAGTGCCAGCCAGCTCTTCGCAGTAGTAAAGTAACAAGAACTACAACTGTATTTGGCCTTCAACTGTAATGAAAATCATCTCCGCCTCAAGGACAAACAAATACTGTAATGGTTGGGGTTTTAGACTCTTAGTCCTCGGCCATTTAATTAACATATTTTATTGCCATTTTTTATATTGTTAATTTAATATTATTATTGAAACACATAAACTCATTATTGATATAATAGGCTTGCGAGTGCCCAGTAGTTATAATATTTAAAGACTTTTATAAACCCTTATATATCATTTTAAAATCGCCCCATTTTTAAGTTTATTAGAAATTATGTTAAAATTATCAAGAAACTGAGAATGCCCACTTATGCTATATTATTATTATCTAATCAGTTAGGCCTAATTTAATCTGTATTTAATATTACTAAATGTATCAGTTAAAATGTTTAATAATTATAATAAACTTTAGGGTTTTACGTTAATTATAAGTGGCCCAAACCATAATCAAAGTTGTAAGCAACATATTCTAAATTTCAACTCGTTAACTTAATTTTCAGGCCTTTAACTTTAAAATCTATAATTTTCATCGTTATAAAGTCATTGTTTGGATTATAGCTTCATCTAAATTTATTAATTTTACTATTCACTTCCAAGCATCTCGCTGTTTTATTGTATTAGTATCCGGAAGCTGTGAGATGAACTTGTGGCTTTTAAGTGGAAAGGGAAGATTTGACGAGAACAGTTAGCCAACCAGGGTGTAGCTTTGAGCCTTTGTCGTGTCATATATGGAGGAAAGGAAGCGTTGATCGAGGACACTTCACGATTAGCACGCAAAGGAGTAGGACGTGCTACACAGAGTTCGATTACGCTATTTGACATCTTGAGGAGGAAAGGGAATCCTCCTTGGGTCAGTAAGTCAAGTCCAAAATAATGTGATATCTAAAGTCAAACGTAAGTATAAAAAAAATATATATATATAGTGCAACATCAACCTTGTAATGTTAAATATATCCAAAATATAACTTCCGACTCAACCTCATTAACTTCAATATTGCTATTCACATAAGTTACCGCACCCCCCACTTGTTTAACAACCCACGACGAGTTTTCCGATGGTCTACCGAAACCCCTGACTGCCGTGGACTACACCAAAAAGGATAGAGAAGAAGCTGGAATAAGCGATTGGGTACAATACATCCTTTAAAAAATATATTGAAGTAGCTTCTTTTCAAAAGACATTTATTTTGTAAGACCAATAATTATTGGTGTAAATTTAATGAGTCTTAGTACTGTAAATTTTAATTTCAAATGAGAATAGAGTTCTATATAAAACTAATTATTAAACTTGTATCTCGAGTCCAATGACGTTAAGTTCAACTAGGCTGCATGTTACTTGTAAAGTAGACAGTTAAACGCATTCTTCATTTGACAACACCAACATTGGAATACCTTTAATAATAATAATAATAATAATAATAATAATAATAATATTTAACACCGTGTATTACTACCCGTTCGGGTTATACGCTTAAGTACTAATTACACTAATGGGTTAGGAATTGGGAAGGTTGAATTTAGAGGAAGTGAACCCACATTTGTGTGGAGGGAGAGTGGAAAACCATTTAGGAAAAACCACCCCCAGTTCACCCGACCGAGATTCGAACTTCGATCTCTCAAGCTCAACACGACTAGCGTGTTAGCCAACTACGCCACCGAGGCGGGTAATACCTTTAATAGGCTTAGTGGTTTCACTTTAAATATATTACATAAACAGTCAAACAGTGTCATTGGTTCCAATGTTTCTTAGAGTTAAGTATAAAAATACAGGCCACGAAGCGACTCCAGATTGGATCTGAAAAACCTACTTAAGGTGGGCATGTAGGAAAAGCGAATAAAGGTAAGTATTTTTCCAGTTTTTATAGCAAGAATTTTTTGATCAAAATAAACCAAATATGGCTTCGGTAGAAACATGGTTTATATATTTATTCACATGGTGACATCAACAGTTTTGTTGAATATCTGTCAAGGGGGATCTAGAGTTTAATGACATTATTTTCTCTTGAATTAAAAACTTCCTCCTCTAATGCCGCTATGCTCGTTTAATATTAAATATTCAAGAACTGTTGATATCACCTATGTGAAGAAAATTAAACTATATTTCTACTGGAGCAATATTAAATATATTTTGAGAAAACATTTTTCTATAAAAGCTGCAAAACACTTTTTTTTATCGCGTTTTCTACATCCCCACCTTAAGGTAGATGTTACCCGTGTGGTAGTTTATTATAATCTCTAAAGCAGTGGTGAACCACCTCTTTTTGTAAGAGAGAGGGGGAAAAAATGCTCAAGGGTTGCATTTTTATTGAAAGAAAAAACACTTTTTGTTTACCGATTTTTACTTTCTTGCACCCTTCGGGTAGAAAAATCATGGCTATAGGAAGTGAACCCACATTTGTGTGGAGGGAGAGTGGAAAACCATTTAGGAAAAACCACCCCCAGTTCACCCGACCGAGATTCGAACTTCGATCTCTCAAGCTCAACACGACTAGCGTGTTAGCCAACTACGCCACCGAGGCGGGTAATACCTTTAATAGGCTTAGTGGTTTCACTTTAAATATATTACATAAACAGTCAAACAGTGTCATTGGTTCCAATGTTTCTTAGAGTTAAGTATAAAAATACAGGCCACGAAGCGACTCCAGATTGGATCTGAAAAACCTACTTAAGGTGGGCATGTAGGAAAAGCGAATAAAGGTAAGTATTTTTCCAGTTTTTATAGCAAGAATTTTTTGATCAAAATAAACCAAATATGGCTTCGGTAGAAACATGGTTTATATATTTATTCACATGGTGACATCAACAGTTTTGTTGAATATCTGTCAAGGGGGATCTAGAGTTTAATGACATTATTTTCTCTTGAATTAAAAACTTCCTCCTCTAATGCCGCTATGCTCGTTTAATATTAAATATTCAAGAACTGTTGATATCACCTATGTGAAGAAAATTAAACTATATTTCTACTGGAGCAATATTAAATATATTTTGAGAAAACATTTTTCTATAAAAGCTGCAAAACACTTTTTTTTATCGCGTTTTCTACATCCCCACCTTAAGGTAGATGTTACCCGTGTGGTAGTTTATTATAATCTCTAAAGCAGTGGTGAACCACCTCTTTTTGTAAGAGAGAGGGGGAAAAAATGCTCAAGGGTTGCATTTTTATTGAAAGAAAAAACACTTTTTGTTTACCGATTTTTACTTTCTTGCACCCTTCGGGTAGAAAAATCATGGCTATCGTAAAAAAAAAAATCGAACTCAAGATTTTAATGGATGCCAAAGTTTCATGATCTGATGAAACTCTTTCTCTGATACGGGAGCAGAAACCATATAACTGATTGGGCTCAAATCTGATATCTTGGGTTCTCATAGGAGTCCTCAGAAGGATTCTTGTAATTATCTATCTAACACTAAAATAAAGGGAATTTTACTTGAGGCTGAAAAGATAAATATCGATTTAATCAAAACCATCATCAGAAATATTGATTAAATTTCGTGTCAAGGCACTGTTTACCATAGTAATTTGTGTTTTCTCATCAAAATGACCTTGATGGTATTTTACAAAAGCTAAAATGTCCAACTTTGATCATATCTTCACAGCTCCTGGAGATAAGAAATAACTTATCGCATTAGAAAGTTGTCGGTCTCTTAAAAATAAAGATCTGCTATTTCAAAACCATATTTTATAAAATAAATATTTCCCGCACTATGAGCTAGTATGACCTATTATTTTAAATTGAATTTTGGGAGATAGGCTAGTTGAAAATACATAGAAGAAATAATATGTTTTTAAATGTGTATATTATTACCTTTGTGAAATGAGATGTTCTTTTTTTCCCCCGTTATGTGTCTATAACAAGATATATATTTATTTTCACACATTTTACAAGTTATAAGTAAACGTTTCACATTATAGGTAGAGTATCAAGAAATTCTGTGCGGTGCACAGTATAATAATTTATTTAGTTAAATGCCATGGAAATAATGTGTATCGCACAATCTACCTTCATATACTTGCTTTATCACTTAATCCACACTTACCTTCTCAACATGCCCAAACCAACGTAAAACGCTTCTTTCACATTAACTTAATGGATTACCTTTCAAACCGCACTCCTTCAGCACCCATTCATGGCTGACTCAGTCTATACGACAAATACAACAAAAACATATTATTTAACTTTATAAAAATATGTTGGAGTGGTTTCATATATATTTTATAACTAACATTTTGCCTAACATGTAAAATGAGCGTTCAGAACAATAGTAGGCCTATAGCGAGAAATCGTTCAAATAATTTCCATATATTTCTTAACAGTTGTCAGCTTTGTTATAGTGTTATTTTCCACTCACCCGCCATATAATTGATAAAAATAAACAATGTTGTTAAATAGATTTATTGTACTTAATGGCTTCATTATCTACGCCATGCCTAACAACACGAAGCCTTATTTGTTTTATTTCCATGCGTATAACCCGAACGGTTAGTAAGATGCAGTGCTAATAATAATGATTTTATTTCCGTCAACAGTGATGACTGAATATCTTTTAACATTGTTTGAATATGATAAGTTCAATAACGTACAAGGAAACTTTTCGAACCCTTACTTCTTTTAGAGCATTTGTAATCTTTTAAAATCTGCAGATGAATTCCCATGTGGTTGACGCCAACGTTTAGACATGGGTAGCAACACAAATACCACTAGCGCTGTGGTATCTTTAAGCGTTCTTGCTAGCAAGTAATTGGCTGAAAGAATACTGTCAAAAATCTGACTGAAACTAAGTAGTGAAAAATTGGAATAGAGAGCTAATTTTTACTTTCTCGCTATTTTTCAGGTAGAGAAAGTATTGTGATCGTCAAAAAAATCGAACTCGAGATTTTGACGAATCTCGACATTTCATGCATGACCCCCCCGAATCTGAAAAAGTTGTTTTTGAATTTTCATATGTCTATCTGTCTATCCGTACCTCCGACTATTTTAACGATCAGGCTAAAACATATTATCTAGGGTTTTCATAGGGTTGCCCCGAGGGTTTTTTGGAATTTTATATCTAACCCTAAAATTAAGGATAGTTTACTGAAGGGCAAAAAGTCGATTTTATCAAAATCGGCTCTAAACGATTTTAATAAAATTTCATTTTAAAACATTTATAAATATTCCAAACAAAATGGCTACTCTCAATATTTCGGCAGAATTACTTTAGGGGATCCGATCTGATGCGTAAATTCTCATGTTTTTTTTTTTATCATAGTTCCAAAACTATTTGAGATAGGAAATTACTTATCATTGTAAATATGTAGATCTATCTATAATACAAATATTTTATTCGTAACAATTTTTTATAAAACCAATAACTTTCAAGCTATACGCAAATATATATATTTAACTTTTCGAACACTAAAGGTAAAGTATTGCGACCGTAAAAAAATAAAATATAACCTGAAATGTTGATTGATGTCGACGTCTCATGACCCCCTGAACCCTAAAAAGTGGTTTTTGCAATGGCGTCTATCTGTGTGTCTTTTTAACCCCAAAATTAAGAGCAGTTTAATAAAAAGCGAAAAGAGAAAAAATTGATTTTCTCAAAATCTATTCGAACGATTATGATTAAAATTCGTATTTAGGCGTTGATTAAGATTATAAATAAATTGGCTATTTTCATTTTCCCATGAAAAGAATTTTAGGGTACTTTACAGAAGCGGAAATTTCAGTATCTACGCAACTATTGGAGATACTAAATAACTAATTATTTCAAAATTGTATTACTATTAAAATATTTTTTTTATATGAAATATATTTTTATAAAACAACAGTTTCTGAGATATTGGCAAACATATTAACACAATTTTATGAGCTTTATTTGTAAAGAGGTACTACTTAAGTTTTAACGCAATAATTCTCTAATGCCATAGAGTAAGAAATGAGTAAGTTTCTCAAAAAGTGTATATTCTCTTTCTTTCAACCTCTTAGAAGAAATGTTTGTACAACAATGATCTATCTCTATCATTTTAGGTTGAATAGTCAATATTTACCTATTTTATTTGTCAAAATTTATAAATGAGGAATTTAGATGTGCAACCCCTAATAAAATGTCGAAAATTTTAAATCGGAAATCAACACTTTAATACGAAGTGTTGACCCACGGGGACCCAATATCAATATTTTTACTTTCTCGCTACCTTAGAGTTTTTTGATCGTCAAAAAAATTGAACTCGAGATTTTAAGGGATGTTGACGTCTCATTACCCCCTGAACCCTAAAGAGTGGTTTTAGAAATGCCGTCTGTCTGTCTGTCCATCTATATGTCAGTTTGTACCTCGGACTAGAGCCTAAACTATTTTTTGAAAAACATTTTATATATACTAAACATTTTATATATACTAAACATTTTATATATACTAAACTATTTTACCGATTGTGCTAAAACTTGGTATTTAGGGTTTTCATAGGTTCACCCCGAGGAATTTTTGGAATTGGATATCCAACCCTAAAATTAAGGGTATTTTTCTTAAGGGTGGAAAGAGAAAAAATAGATTTTCTCAAAATTGGCCTTAACGATTTTGATTAAATTTTATTTCTAAGCTCTAATCAATATTACAAACCCAATTGCTACTCTCAACTTTTCGTCAAAATGTGTTCAAGGGTTACGGTCAGATGCGTAAATTTTATTTTTATCTCCGCATGTCTTTGAGATATTAAATTACTTATCATTGCATACATGTGGATCTATTTATAATAAACATCTTATACTTGAAATATATTTTTATAAAACCAAAAGTTTTCAAGCTATACACAAATATATAATTCTCTTAACCATGCCAACACTTTAAGGTAAAGTATTACGACAGTCAAAAAAACAAAAACAAGCCCGAGATGTTGATGGATGTCGACGTATCATGACGCCCCAAACCCTAAAAAGTAGTTTTTGCAACACCGTCTATCTAACCCTAAAATTAATAGCTGTTTACTAAAGGGTAAAAAGAGAAAAATTCCATTTTCTCAAAATCGGTTATAACGATTCTATCTCTCTCATTTTAGACTCAATAGTCAATAATTACCTACTTAATTGGGCAAAATTTATAAAAAAGATATTTATTAGCAATGCAATAATTATAAGATATCCCCTAGTAAAATGACGAAATTTTAACTGGAAATCAAAATTTTAATATGAAGTGTTGACCCTTGGGGACCCAATATCGATATTTTGTATTGATCCAAATATACAAATGAAGACGTTAATTCTTTAAAAATAAAATTATGAAATTTCAAACCAAGAATAAAAATGTTTTACGTATGTCTAGCACAATTTGTTCTCGGGTTTGCTAATGTATATTATGTTACGCATTTTGAGTAAATATCTCCATTTCTAAAAAATAGAGCGTGAAAGTTCGTGTGGAGTTCTGTACCATTTATTTTTTAGACCTGCGTTAACATCGAATTTGACGGAATTGAAATTAAGATGATTTGAGCTCCCTCCCCATTATATCTCTAATATTTATTATTCAATCTTTTCACCTTTAATACTAATTTTAATGTCTGTTATATTCATCCAAATTTCATGACAAACCTTTATGACCACAGCTATGTTGCATTGATTTTCTCTTTGGACTACAAAAAAATGATCCTTTAGAAGTCTTCTAGAAGGAAGAGGTGGACATAAAATAATTTTTATTCTTCTTTTGGCATTCTTTAAAGTATAGAGCAAAATTAGTGATGTTATCGATAGAATTTATTTTAAAAGTGTTAATTATTATTATCACTCAAAAGTGAATCATCAATATTCACAGTAAGCTCATAGTCTACTTCTTTACTAGAGGCTATTTATTTCAAGAAATGTTTAATACCTGCAATTTGTAACAAGAAAACAAAGCACCATTATTTTACTCCACTATACATATACAGTACATTTTGTTAGTGAGATAAAACCAAATATTTTCCTACTTTTTGGTTTTTTTGCTTATCAAAGTAGTCTATGAAGATGTTTTACTGTTTATAGTGAGTGAAGTTCTTGTTTAAGACTAGAGTGACGGATTTATAAATGAAATCCACAATATATTTATAGTATTATTGTAAACATTAAACTTTATTTAACAATGTTTTCAAAAAGTTCTTAACAGTAGTAATGTGATTGATTTTTTCACTCTCCATTAATTTATTATAATTTCCACATGCTTAACAAATTGCAATTTTATTCGATTAGTTCAATTTACATTATAGCTAATAGCACAAATCATAGTTGGAGTAGTTCTTACTATCTAATAAATTTTATACTTTACATTTATTTGATATTAATAAACATTTTTTCTACACTGTAAATTAATTACACATACTAAACAAAAATACCATTTTTCTCAAAGATAGGTAGAAGTCTTTTTAATTCTGTTATGTATGTATCAGAATAACGCATGGAAGGTTTATGATTTTCACCGGAGTTATTATCCCCCAAAATGTCTTCGATATTGTTCGAACTGCCAGGATCAGACAATACCAATGGTAACACTGAAATGGCTGCAAAAACACTAAATGATTGTTTAGACTCTAGGTCTCGTTTCAGTTCAATATAAGATGGAATTCTACACGTGTACTTTAAGTCTTTTAAAGTTTCACAAAGGGTTGAGTAATATTCCAAAAGTAGGTCCTCATTATGATTCACTTTAACGAATGGACTAGGTGTAGTTGCTAGCATATAATGAAGGTCAATGGCCGGTGATCCGTAATAAGCCAACTGAAAATCAACAAACCGGTGATCTTTAATTTTTCCATTTTCTGTGTAATTAAACATCATATTATTCAACCAGGTATCACCATGATTCAGAACATTGAAGTCACCTTCAAACCTTTTTCTTTTTTCAACTGTAACACTGTACAAAGTCTTTGAGAGCTTTTCTTCGATATTGTTCGAACTGCCAGGATCAGACAATACCAATGGTAACACTGAAATGGCTGCAAAAACACTAAATGATTGTTTAGACTCTAGGTCTCGTTTCAGTTCAATATAAGATGGAATTCTACACGTGTACTTTAAGTCTTTTAAAGTTTCACAAAGGGTTGAGTAATATTCCAAAAGTAGGTCCTCATTATGATTCACTTTAACGAATGGACTAGGTGTAGTTGCTAGCATATAATGAAGGTCAATGGCCGGTGATCCGTAATAAGCCAACTGAAAATCAACAAACCGGTGATCTTTAATTTTTCCATTTTCTGTGTAATTAAACATCATATTATTCAACCAGGTATCACCATGATTCAGAACATTGAAGTCACCTTCAAACCTTTTTCTTTTTTCAACTGTAACACTGTACAAAGTCTTTGAGAGCTTTATCAACTTCTGTGCATACTTTTGAGAATATTCCGGCCATGTTTTTACTTCTTCCGCAAAAGATAGCACCGTTGTTGAATAAAATTTTTCTACCTCTTTTGATTTAGTAATAAAGTCAGCGTAATAAGGCGCCATTGACATGGGATCTTTCTCTGCCAGCACGACGGAGGCTGCATGAAACATTGCAAGTCGTTGGATAGCCAGCATACTGTGCTCCAAGTCCAATCCTTTTTGTCTTTCAGCCACCTTGAAACCAGAGACAGAAAGGTCTTCTAGAACCAAAGTTTCTTCTGGCTGTGGAGCAAAATATATCCCTCTTGCTGAAAACGGCTTGTATTTTTCTTTATCTGCTCCTTTAAGTAATCTTTCCATGTCTGGCAGAGTTTTCTTAAACATATTTGATTCTATAATGAACAGCTCACAACCAGTGATTATATTCTTCATCGACTCGGATTGTGGAAGAGCTTTAACGATCATAGATTGTTTCTCTATTCCCCCACTCCCTCTGACGAACTCCACAGACACCCTGTACATGAGACTGGCGTAGTTATCCCCAACAGCTGTCGCAGCCTTCGCCTGGATGTGTTTGATGACTATGTCTGGATCAGCCTCTCCTTCTCTCAGAGCCCGTTCCACGAACTTCTCGTCCAACCATTCCGGATTCACATAACCAGACAAAGACGCCATCTTAAAATGGTTTGGCTGGTAATGAACTTAAAACCTGTTAAGGAAATAAATAAATAAAATAATCAATCTTAGTAATAATGTAATAGTATACATAGAAATTGATAGTTTAGTTAAATTGGTTTTTCATAAATTATTTAAATACCTCTCTATTGTAAACATATATTTTTATATTTTAAAATCATTAAATAAAATGTTAGTTCTATTTAAATTTGATTTAAAATAATTTAGTTCATAGATATTTTAAATCTGTGTTATTTTAATAACAGTCCACCTATCAATTTCCGAATACTTATCAATTAATTTTTCAAGATTCCAGATATTTCATTTATTACACGAGATTCATTGCCTAGGTGAGTGTCTTTTTTTTTTTGACGTCTGATTTTAAACAAATGTGTTTGAAGCGTATTACTTTGGAAATGCACAGCCTTACAGAGAAACAGCATTCACTATTTGAGGTATATATGTGTGTTACAAATTATTATCTCCGAAAGTACTTGTGGTACAAATATGTTTTGATGTCTAAGGGACGTAATATTATGGTATATAATAACTATTATGTTCTGGTTGACAAGCTGAGGTAAGGTCAAGTTCATTGCTATTTTGTTCAATGCCACCATAATATTTTTTTCCACAGCTAAAACATTTTTTATTCTTACATTGTATTATAACAGATATTTACTTTAGCAATGTATTATGTCATAAGATCGTTCAAATTCCTACAAGGTCAAAACTAATTTGTCGCAATCACTCGGCCGTATCTTGTTTTAGCCTCGCGCATTGAACAAGTACGGTAAACAGATAATTGAAACTGTCATATTCCTTCAATCTTTTAAGGTCAGATATCATTATTATGTATTACACCTAACCATAAATCCCTACAGTCAATGATCAACACAAGAACTAGCCCACATCAGTGGCCGCATTGTCTAAGGCTTCACACTTGCAGTAGACTAGACTTCCGACGATTGGAGATAGAGCTTCGAATTTCGGTCGGGTGTACTGAGGGTGGTTTTCTAAAATAGTTTTACACTCTCCCTCTACCCAAGTGCGGGTACACTTCATATAAATATAGCCTTCCCCATCCCTAAAACCATTAGCGTAATTAGTACACAAGCGTATAACCCGAACGGGTAGTAAGACGTGTGCTAAAATACACAATAACTTGCTGAAATGCCTCAGTTTTGCCCGGCATCAAAAAATGTGGTCACGAACTTCATATTTAAATGGTTTCTTGGTTATATAACCACATGTGCGTAAAACCCGAGCGTATAGTAAGACGCGATACAAAAGAAAACAACAACGTACAGCAACATTTTTTCCAACTCATTAAAAGGCTATAATACTTTTTTAAAAGTTAAATTATTATTGTTCTCATTAGTCGTATATCAACACGTCTGTTACTTTTGTGTGATATGTCATATTAAAGTTTAAAGTTCGAATAAAAAGATTAATCGAAAATCTAATAATTTTAGCTTTGGTAACTAACTACCCACTCACACACAAACATTAGAGAGCTTTTAGATGTTTTATCATGTTTTTTTTAAAGATTATGTTTGAAATACCCATATTACTGTTAATTCGATAAATTAGGTTAATATATAATTTTAAATGATCACTGTATTTTATGTATAGTAGCCAACAGTTATGGTGAACTTGATAAATTTTTCATGTTGTAGTCAAATTATTGACAATAATATGTTATTATGTATAATAACCGGCACCCTCTGCTTAAAGTGATAAATCTCACGTTTTTGCAAGTTTGAACCTTTTATCGGGGGTCGGGATATGGAATCTCTCCGTCCATTTAACCTAACCTAACCAACCATAGCCAAACCTATCCTAAACTAACCAAACCTATCTTAACCTAACCAAACCTAGCCTAACCTAACCTAACATTCAGGATATAATTGATCCCTTCAGCCAAACAGATTTTGTTGTTATGTAAAATAACCAGTCGAACTAATAAATTGCGTGTATTTAATCACATTAACCTCTAATATCAGTTAATTTGGAAAATAGCCGGTCATTATGCATAGTAACTAATATATTACTTTAACGGTAACACTCACACACTAAAACTGACATCATTGTTGAAGGAACTACAAGTCTTATGAAGAAAAGCTTTATCTTCACTGCCTCTGTTAACTGTTGCCAAATTTCTTAGTTTTCAGTTATGTCAGAAGGTGGTGTGGTAGGGTGAACAAGATCTACTGACAACATCGACAAACGAGCGTTGCGAGACTTGTCTTAGAGGAGATGTTGACCACACGAAAACAAGAAAAAAGACAGCGCTGTTTCCCAATAGTAGTTAAACAGTTCCCTCGGATGATATTCAGTGTTAATAGGATATAGTATTAAGGAGAGGGCATGCATAACGTAATGAACGCGTCAGAAATTCAAGATAGAGAATCTACAAAAGATTGCATGAAACAATTACGTCCTAATCTTCAGCTTAACCTGTTTTATTTGCACCTAGTATTCAGGCTATAAACATTATGTACCAATTAACGCTAACGAGTTAGGGATATAGAAGGTTGAATTTAGAGGAAGTTTACCTGCTTTCACGTGGAAAGAAAGTGTGGAAAATCATTTAGGAAAAACACCTTCACTACATTCCATCGAGATTATAACCCCGATTTCTTTGTATTCGGCAGTCTTATCTTTTGTATTTACACTGTTCTTTGATAAATTAGCCATGATGCTCGAATGGCATAAATTTGTGTTTTCTCTTATGAACACGACCATGACGTCAAATCTGGAGATACACTAAATGTCTCATTGATGAGAACCCTTTATCTCATAAAGCGATGGGAGGATCATTGATGAGAATCCCTTATCTTATAAAGCGATGGACTCAACAGTATGACTCATGAGTGCTCCCGTGAACAATGATACACAAAGTAGGACGAAGGGTTTTGGGCTAATGTCTGAACCCAATTTCCCCAGTTTTGGGTAAAGTGACGTGACAAATATTCCCCGTCAAGTATTTAAGATTTCACCATTTGGTTTTGCTTTATCAGATTCTATATTACGTATCTAATATGTTATCTTTCTATTTATAACCTCGAGTTGATCACTATCGACTGATAATTATTATCACTGATCACACAGTGACGTTGATTCCAAGGTTATATCTACTCCCAACAGAAATATTTTGCCAGCGTTATTTTTAGACACATAAATGATAATAAATATCTATCGATGGGCTAGGTTTGTTGACATGCCTTTGTATCAGCATCTGTTCTTTATTTATTTGAGAACAATCATAGCAGCCAATCTACAGATATCTAACTCAATTTCTTACAACAGTAATATGGGAATTTTAAACAAGATCCCTGGGTAAGAAGATTGGGTTTTTAACCACCCATTGAGCTATGACGTCGGAATATGTATTGACACACTTGATTAATAATGATTTTCCTAATAGTCTCATCAAAATATTACGTACAGCTCTAAATTACTCTGTATTTAGGGGCTAGATACAATTTTCTTAATGTTAGCAACAAATTAAAATTACATACTAATTTAATAAATAAAACTTACAAGTTACACTTTAAGGGAGTAGACCCTGTACCAAACGAATGGAGAATCAGTATTTTGAGACTCCCTTCAGTGCCCGAATGGTCTAAGGCGTCACTCTCGTGTTAGACTGACCTGCTGAAGACAGAGAGATCGGCGTTCGAATCTTGTTTCGGTCTACAGAGAATGGTTTTCCACTCTCCTTCCACGAAAATGCGGGTAAATTACCTCTAAAATGCTTCCTTACTCATCCCTACCTCATTATAAATGTTAACATATATACGTATAGCCTGAACCGGTAGTAAGACGTGCAGTGATATAAAAAGAATGCATTTTCAGAAAAATCACTCTCAAGAAAATGGACGTATCGAATTCCAGTATTCTGGATCAGGGTCAAATGTGTTGACCACTACCCTGATGCTACCATTGCTATGGTTTATTGAGAGTTTAATAAAATAATCACTAAGGGCTTTAATTAAGGCGCAGGTAGTAGAAAATGTACCCTTATTAACACGTGGAGTGTATGGACATATCACGTAGAATACACTGCTAATACTCAACCAGTATTCAAACCCAGATCCCTGTGAAATGTTAGTTTAATGTCTTAGGCTACTTGACCACTGATCTTAAATATACTTGACTATAGTAAATTAGTTTATATAAATTATAAAGATACTCTCATCTCACTAAATTTATAAACCAATATCGTCATATTTTATTAATTTAAAAATAAATAAGTTTTTTATAACTAATGTTAAGCTCAGGTGTTAAATAATAGATTATTTATAAATTCTTAAAAAATATCATTATAATATTAATTTGATATATGAAATGGGGCGATATAAAATTAGAGCAAGCTATTTGGTACGCATTGCAAACTAAAATAATTCTGTTGTCCACTGAAAGTAATAGCCTGGCTTAGTCACACATAACCAGAAGTGTAATAATTATATGAATAATGATTTAGCATGTCATTTATATACTGATAATAGTTACAACATTATTTGGTTGCGCTTGATATTTTAAGCAATCTAGTTAGGGTTTTAATAGTTTTAAAGTTAATTTAAACAAGTTTGACTAATATCCGTCTATGGTAGAAAAAAATTTAAAAACCTATTTTTTTTGTAATTATTTAAGAACACAAGCTAGAATTTACCTCTCTTAAATGACGTGAAATCTTATCAGACTTAGCATCTATGTTAATCTAACACTAAACTTACCTACTTCCACACAGAATAAAATCCACACCTGATCTGAAACAAATTCTTCATATTCTTATGTGACCATGACACACATCACGGCTGATTGTTTCGATTATCTCCGGTCCACACTCAGATAGCAATCAGACACACTAGAAGACGATTAGAGGATACATGTGAGAACATAAAATAAAAAGGCGAACGTAAAGGCTATTCAACATCACAATATGGAGCACAAATCTCCAATTGTGACCCGCTCTCAAAAATCAGATGAATGCACTCTAACTCACAACAAACTTCTACGATGTAAGAATGATCTATGTTGGGGATTCTTACAGAGTGTGTTGGTCGTGGCCTCTAATCGCGACAATAATCAACAAACAAACACTTACTTATCTATTCTATGGTATTAGGACCTTGAAAGTTCATTGCTTCATTTTCAAAAGTATGTCACATATCCCTATATTGAGCTAGTTCTATCCAGTCTACCTCACGCCTGGAAATATTTGGCCTCGCCCCTCAAAAAATTTTCCCCCTTTATTCAACCTTCCTCATCCTTAACAAATTGGCGTAGTTGGTACAAATGCGTATATCCCGAACGGGTAGTAAGAGGGGGTGCTAAAAATAACCTCACAAAGATCCACAACCACAGGTTAGATAGCAGTGAGCTATAGGCGGGGCTCTATAAATATTGGAAGTGTCTAGAAAGTTTATTTTATAGTAAGATAATCTTGGCCCCTCCTCATTTCCTCCTAGCTAATTTTTTGATGTGTGTAACAAGGTTTCATCCAATTAAATATTTTCACGGCTTTTTGTACAAGTTTGAAATATAAACATACATTAATTACGCTAGTGACCCGCTTTGGTGGCCGAATGGTCTTGCAATAAGACTAGACTGCCGATGACAAGGAGATAGAGGGTCTGATCCTAATCGAGAGTACAGGGGTGGTTTTTCATAAGGGTATGCAAATGGGGGTACACGCTCCCTAAATTCAACCTCTTTCATCCCTAACACATTAACATAATTAGTACCGTACATATGCCTAGAAGCCGAACTGGTAGCAAGACGCGGCGATGAAAAAAAATATACGCTATTGGATTTGGGGGGAGGAGGGTGAAATATTAGAGGAAAAGTACCTTCACTTGCTTGGAGGAAGAGTGAGAAATAATTTAGAATAAGCCACCCAAAGTACTGTACATCTGACCAGGATTTGAACCCAGACTAACATGAGATAACGTGTTAGACCGTGTTGAAGGTCACATACAATTGAACTGCAGCCATCCCCAAGGTCGACTTGTACACAGATTAGTTAAGTTAATTAGACCGTAATGTAGAGGATTATTTTCGTAGGAGCTTTCAAAAATATTATATTGTCTCGTTGAAAGATAAACTAGACTCTTTATTGGCATGGGAATAAAAATAAAAAAATATTTTGTGCAAAGCGTTTTACTAACGGTTCGTATCATACAAATATTTACAATAATTTTAAAGGTATGGTTAAGGCATATTTTAGGGGGGAAAAACCCACTCATTCGCGTGCAGGAGGGGTAAGTCATGATTTCTTATAAAATTACCCTCAGTATACCCAGCCTAGATTCGAACCACTATTCTCCCGTCAATGGCAACACACTTTAGATGAGTTTGGCATTTAAGGTGGGGATGTTGGGATTGCGATAAAAGAACATTGTTTTCGAAATTTTTATACAAAACTTTTTTTTTTGGGTCAAAATAAATCAAATATTGCTTCACTACAGACAATAGAATTTTCTTCACATGGTGACCTCAACAGTTCGACAGTTCTTGAATATCTGTCGAGGGGTTCCTGGAATTTAATGATGACTTTTTCTCTTCATTTAAAAAGTTTGTCATCTAATGCCACTATGCTCATGACACATATTCAAAAACAGTTGATATCACCATGTAAATAAAGTTAAACTTTATATTTGTACTAGATAAATATTTTAGACAAAAAATTTTGCAATAAAAACTGCAAATGCACTGGAATTTTCTCGTATTCCTTACAGTTCCACCTTAATTCATATTATCACCGATGTGAACGATTTACTTTTTTTAATCCACTGCATACATTTTAATATATCGCTTAATTTTGGAACTTCTTCGAATATCTACGTTCATACCAAAAATATCAAACTGTTTGTTAGTACAAATTCTTAAGTCTCTCAAACAGAAAAAAATGCTAAAAAATTATTAGGTGTAAGTCAGTATATATATGATTTATACCTAGTTATATTTTAGCATTTTTTTCTGTTATTTATATATATATATATATACTGACCTACAGCTAGTAGTAAATACATATATATATATGTATATACTGACTTATACCTAGTAATTTTTTCGCATTTTTTTCTGTATATATATATATATATATAAATGCAAAGTTTAAAAGGATTTATACTTAATTTTTCAAGTAAAAAAAGCTGCACTTAATTTAATTTAGGTTTAACAAAATAAATACTTATATATGTATTGAATTTACTTGTAAATTCATAATTATTTTTGAGTATTTTTTAAATATTATTATCACTGTGCATTTACAAATTAATATTTAATTCTCAAATTGTTTCTCCTTGTAAATACTGATCGAGCCACCGCTATACTGGTGAAATAGTTGAGCCATCAGATAAAAGAGGCCGGAGGATGTATGTTCGGTCATTAGATAGATAGTTTCACTTTAATTATTATTAGAGCTACTCATTAAAATCAACAAAAAACTACCATTGGTTTAGTTCTAAATTTGAATCCATTCTGTGTGTTTTATCTTGTTCTAGAAGAGTGTATATATTTTAGGATTTTTTTTATTTTTTAAAAATTTAAATTCTTTCAGTCAAGGCATATGGTAAGAGGACCTAGGGAATGGCAAAGATTGTTCATGGCCTAGCTAAGTTGCATATACAAATAGAGTACTGGATTCCGCTCTTAATCGTAGGCAGTGCGGGTTTAGGGGGCTGGCACTCTTTCTTTTAAATAACGTTATATTTAAAATATCCACATTTTCTTTTAGTTAACTTATGACCGGCCTAATGGTTTATATCTAGTTCCCACGCTATCATACTATTTTGAAAATAATTATATTTATTAAAACTCTTCTTTATCAATTGAAGAATTAAAAAAGATGACACCACAAACAATTTTATTAAAACACACAAAAGAACAAGTAAAAACAAAGTATATGAGTAGGTATATATTTGGAAAGAATATTAAACATTTCTATCGAGGTTTTAACAAAATACGATCAAGTTTTTACATACACAGCGGTTATTTAAGACTTAATCTAAGCTATAGGAATGCGTAGGGTAGCTTAAATAAAGAGCTGTCACATTCGAGGAAAGAGTAGTTGGGAAAACTAAAGTACTAAATTACGTGGGTAACAGTGAGATAATTAGACCTCAAACACAAGTTTAAGGACCTTTATTTCTTTGATAAGATTCATATGCCATGCTAGTTCGAACTCGCTATATAATTCCATTCGTCCTTTGTGATAGTAGGCTATACTCGTGTGTAGTATTAGTTTGCCTACACCTCAGGTAAATCTTGAATCTATTTGTTCAGATATTTAGATAGCTACAGTTAAATACGTTCACCAAATGTAAAGGGCAAACACGAAAATAAAAATACATAGAATAATAATTTTCATTCATGCAAATAGAAAAAGAAGATTTAAAAAAAATATCATATAGCAACATTTTTATTCAAGGTCGAGAAGAAAAATTCAAGTATTTTGCAATCAAAATATTTCATTTTGAAAAAAGTAGTCCCTTTAACAATAATAGCATATAGGATGATTTAACCATTGGTAATTCTTTATAAATATACTAATATAAATTAACTGTTGTTACGTTCTTAAACGATTAATATAATTGGCTGTGGTTATCCTAGATATTAGGATGTGGTGCGTGTAAAACATTGTTAACCTTGGTTTATTCCAAGAGATGAAAACTTAGTAAAAAAAAAGGTCATGTAGTCATACGTTCTTAAAATATGCTTTGTCACTGCATCAAGAGAAGTTAATCATTGTTATTAGGCTTTTTTTTTTGCTAAAGTAGCAAAATGCATTTGTGGATGTAAAAAAAAAGGCAAATCATCGTGAATGTACAATATTTAAACTTTCTTTAATGTTGCTCGGCCTCACACTGAACACAAAACTAATTAGGACCCCTAAATTTATGATGATGATAATAATAATGGCTTGTCTGAGATATCACTCGTTGCCCAGTGTGTGGAAATATTAGCCCATACTAATATACCGTTACCCAGGGAACGCCCGAATGTACTAATTGTACATCCTTTCCGTGGAGGCTCTTTCCATGTCCCGATAAGGCAAGAGGATAATAATAGTGATTATGACGGGGTGGAGCCAAGGAAGATCTTAACCTAACCTAGGCATAATTAACTAAACCTTGGTGACCATGGGCATTATTCCCCTCTCGAGAAAAATCCCCGGTATCGACCGGGAATCGAACCCGGGACCTCTAAGTTATCATCCAGGTGCTCTGACCACTATACAACGGTGCATGGTGCCTCGATTGATAGATAAACTGATCAAAGTATATTAATAGGAAAACTTTTTAACTGGAACTTTTTTCCTATTCCAAGGAATATTCGGATGCTGTTAGATAAACTTACCAGATCAATCGATTTTGCGTGTCTAAAGAGAGGATATCCATTGCCCAATTTCCTCCCGAGTAACCATAAGGAAGTCCTTCTATCCAACCAAAATACTATTATAAAGTAGGATTTTGGTAGGGAAAAAGATCACTCAGAAAGATATTCCTAACAAAATCTGGCTCTATCAAATTCACACATAATATTTAATAATTAATCTAGTTTCTAAGAATAATTATTGTTGATACAACATGGTACGACACCAATGGAAATATACGTGGACTTTTGGGAATATCCAGTCCCAATAAATTATTTGTGGAAGCTTACACGGTCCTTCTATGATTAAAGCCTCGGGTTGAGTTAATTGTCTTATCAGGGGGCTTGGAGACCATGTGATCGACCAGCAGGGCTATTATGACCATTCGACGCAAAGTTAGTTGCTACCGCTAGTTAGCGTCACTCTCGAGGAAAAGATAGCGTTTGGGTTATTATGACCACCACACTTTGTATCGTCCGCTAGTTTTAGCTTCGACTTTGCTTCTAGCGTCAACGCACAGAATAAAATCAGTTTGCGTCAACAGTTGGCAACACTTTCCCGAAGAATATTACCTTTTAAGACGTTAGAGGCTAGAAATTAGGTAATTTATTTCAAGAATGTTGGTATTCATGACTGAACATTATTCATATGTTTTTATTTACCCAAACAGCTGATCACAAATCACATTATTTGCAAGAAAGATTTAACCTATCTAATAAATCTCTTGCAGAATTTTGTTTGCCTACGGTTTGAAATGAAAAAAATACTAGGCCTACATTATTCAATACACAACATATTTTAGTCAAAAAATCATATTGTGAAATATGCATTCAAATAGTAATGTCACACGGGGAAATGAGATGTTGGCCAATAAAGAAACAATGTTTTTTGTAATATGTATGCTTTACGACCCAATGCCTTATTCTCCACATATTTGTGTTAATACTAGAACAATTAATATGTTGTGTGAAGATCTTAGTAAATAAAACTAGTTATATACAGTTGATGAAAGCGTTCAAGAACTCCCAAAAATAGTGTTTACACGGAATATTTTCGACAACTTAATATCAAAACAATGGGCATTTATACCCAGTCAGTCTACTAAGTTAACAATAAAGTGAACGAGAGGGTGGTTTGGATGGTTAGAAATAATAAAATCCATATTTTATTTAAAGGGAATTCTTGAGACTTTAGTTAAGTGACTAAGAATATAAGGATATTATATTTCTTTATAATGAGTTATTTGCAATTTATTCACTTCAGGATAACTAATAACTAACTACTAATTATCGGTTTCAGATAAATTTGGTAAATATTTTATGATTAAAAAACCTAGGCCTATACCAAACCACATGTACATATTAAGCTAGGGCCTATTTTGGTTATTTCCAGTCTTGGCTGCATTATTTCATAGGCCTACAACTCACATTAATATGGAAAGTAATTACTACTGTATGTACGATTCAGTTTAAATAGGCTTACATTATTAAAGTTATGTTGAGGTATCTTAAACAGATTAGGCCTACCTTTTTATTATCTTGTCAACTGGTCTGTTCATGTGTTTAACACTAATAGCCATAGGGTATACTTAGATGATAAAGGTTGAGTTATAGAATTCGGATTTGTATAGCGGGAGAGTGGGAAAACATTTAGAGAAATAAAATCACTCATCACACCCAGCTAGGATTCAAATCCCAACCTCCCCACCATTGGAAAATTAGACTAAAGAGATTAACGTCTTGGTCAATGTTGCCCCATGAGGTAGGTCAAAATACTAATAACATCCCAAATATTTTGAAGCCTAACTAACTTCCACCTATTATAAAACCTACAAACAATTAGTATTGGAATGTCCCAATTATCAGTGTGTATATGTTGAATAATAATGCATTTTGATAGTATTATGTTTCAAAAAAAATATTCTTTTAGAATTCAGTGTAAGCGTACTATCCCCACTCTTGGCTTACATTATGATATAGGCCTATTTAAAGTTAGATTATGTGAAACACACACAAAAAAGTTTTGAAATTATTATATTGGGCTAATGAGATGGCAAGTTTAAATCAGGTAACACAAAACACCTAATAAATTACAAAAACTAACAAACATAACCTCATAACGCAAACCAAAGGACAAGTAAAATGTCTGCGCAACTTTTTGCGCTCGCAAGTACTTTGCTTTCGCAAAGTGGTCGACCATAATAACTTTTGACGCAAAGTCTAGCGTCTGTATGCTAACGGTCGCAAATTCGTTTTGCGTCGTGGTCATAATAGCCCTGCAGGGAATGTCTCGCAAACGTCCCGGAGTCCTACTCGGACTGAATTGACAGTGGTTCATTGGATATTGTCCCTCAATTTTCATTAGAGTAGTGCGGTGAACATACATATAAAACGTAATTTTGGTTCAATATATTTTTTTCTGTTTTAATTTTGTTTGGTTTGCTACAGGGGTTTCTAAATGGCAGACCACAATGTCTTTTTTTTTTTTTTGCGGCCCAAGAAATTTCTTGGGGAAAGTTGTCTACTGTAGTAAAATCGATGTTTTTAGCTGAGATACGGAAAGATTTTACTTGCTTGTGAGAAATCCATGAAAGCTCCAAATGATGTTCATTAAATAATTAACTTAATTAATTGTGCTCTATTTTAATATTAACTTGTGTACACACGTGAGTGCTATTTCCTTCCACCCCCTTAACCGATTATGATGTGGCCCACCGATAGATTTGTGAACCCAATGGTGGCCGTCAGGCACTTTTAAGTTGGAAACTGGTGACCTGGTGGTCTAGGGGTAAGGTGTCAGACTTCTGTGCTGGTATCCGGGGTTCAATACTCGGTCCAGGCACAGATTTATCTGATTGTCAAACCCTTCCTTCACCTCTGACAAGATGTGTATTAATCACAACTTGTGAATGTGAGGAATTCCAGGCCTCCATCGTGGTTCAGATTCCTGTTAAACTGTAGGTCCTCTATTTCATATCACAATCACCCTACCATTGCACATTAGCGTAAGTGCGTACAATCTGAACGGTTAGTAAGACGCAGTGCTAATAATAATAATAATAATAATAATAATAATAATAATAATAATAAGTTGGAAACCCTTGTACTTTACTATAACCCCGTTCTTATTTCCGATATGTTTTTAAAATTATGCCATGACCCGATTTGACACTACAAGATTAGCCTAATTAATTTTTGTGTTGTTTCTTTCGCCCAGATCCTGTATTAAATAGATGCACCCACCCTTTCCCCTCCTCACGGAATTTAAATGACAAGACACAAACAAGGTGGTAGAATACAAATAATCACCATCATCATCCTAGTCGTGTGTACCTATAACCCCCTTAGGAGCCTACATATACACACTGGTAGCTGTTATCCTTAACAACACACGAATCTCTCCTACTAGTTCTGAGAAGGGCTTTATTTATTGTTTGTTCTAAAGCACACTATTCTATACACACACGAACATGCCACTCTTTTAGTTCCAGCAAACTTTTTACCTTCATTCCATATTAGCGAGGAGCATATACTCAAGGATATTTTCTCTTACCTCTGTAATCTGTTACAAATCAATATAACACCGCCGGCTTCGGTGGCCGTATGGTCTAACGCGCTACTCTCGCAGTGAACTAGACTGCCGATGACGGGGAGATCGAGGTTCGAATATAAATTGGGTGTACTGAGGGTGGTCTTACAAAATAGTTTTCTGCTCTCTCTCTATACGCAAAAGCGGGTACAAGTCCTATAAATATAACCTCCCTAATCCCTAAAACCATTTGTGTGATTAGTGCACAAGCGTATAACTCGAACAGGTAGTAAAAAAGGTGCTAATAATAATAATAATAATAATAATAATAATAATAATAATAATAATAATAATAATAATAATAATAATAATAAATATAACACGTGGAAAGCTTTTCATATCCAGCCTCTCATAAAAATATACAAAGGTGCGTGCGTGGTATTATGAATATCAATTTATAGAAAAATATATTATCGTAAATAATAATTAATGAGACTACATAAAAATCAAGTTAGAATAATAATTATTATATAAGGTATCTTGATTTATCTTCCTGCCATCAAAACTGACAACAGTTATATATAAAAAAATGCATATAAAATTGATTGTGTTTATATAATATGTAATAGTAATTTAAAATTCTTGAACATAAAAAAAATCTCAATGGATATCCAATGGTATGAATTATTAAAATGAGGTGCATACACGTTAACAAATGGCCTAATGTTAACATATTGGTTGATTGATCATTTTGATTATATTACTTCTTAATTTAGTATCAACTCCTTAAGGAAACAGATTAATTTCCTTATATATGAGTCAAAAACAGCTTACTTTCAAATAGTGGTAGAAGTGTCTTCATAATATTAATGTGCACTCCCTTAAGATTGAGAGTCAGCAGTCTTACCTTGCCGTACGCAAGGCAAGCGTGGCTATCTTAAAAGATACACAAAGGGTACTTTTCGTTGCTAAGACACTTATAGATGTCCTCAGCGTCTTCTCTATTACTGGAAGAAACACTTGGATCAAAATTTGTGCCAGGAATGAAGTTTGGAAGGGCACCTATATAAATATAGATTCGAAAAGCATCTTACTTTCGAATTCATTTATAGGTCCTTGGATATAAACAATTTTACCGTGGCTTTGCAGATCCTCCGCAGTGTTATAAAACTCCCTGTGGTGTGCCCTCAAAATATCCTGCGTAAGTTCTGCCTTGATATTATCAGCCATGCTTGGTTGGACTAAAATAGGGAAGATAATTTCAGGATAAATGAACTGTCTTAGCTGAAAGTCAATGAATTTGATATCTTACATCTCCCCACCAACCTATTTTTACCTGAACAATATGTCGTTCATCTGAAGGTAGCCCTGAGCTAGAATGTTGATGAAGCTGCCTGGGGTTTCATTATATTTATTAAGTCTTCTTGGATGGTGTCAATACTTTTGAGGAATTTACCACAGTATCTTTCATCAAAACCAAGCTATGACCCTTTAACTCCATCCATGCTATTTATCGTCAATCTTTGGAGAATATACATTCTCACGTAACGACTCTACGAATGTTGTTGTATCACGTTCGGGAAGCACAACTGTTTTGGTGTTGTATCTTCAGAGTGTCCTTATAGCAGCTATACTGTATTATACGTCAAGTCCTTTACACTTATCGGCTAGTTGGTTTTCTATTATACTTTGATCGTCCATTATTAAAATGTATTGCATCTTATTAATAGTGTAAAAACACTTCGCTCTAATGTCTTCGTATTTTTCCTGGAGCTGCTTCGCTGCACAAATCTTGTGCTCTAGGTAGAAGGTCGCTTAATAGTTTAATCTCGGTAAGAAAGTAACTGGTGACAAGAGTACTAAATTTTTTGCCTTGGGGTTTGACCTTAACGAGCGATGATACATTTTTTATATGTTTATAATTATCTTTTTGTCTTTATAGATACACTGTATATTGTGCTTAAGTTATTTTCTCTGTGCCACCTTTGACGCTAATATCTATTGATCACAACTACTAAATTGATATGTCTGCGTCTCTCAATATATTTACTAAAAATCATTGGTCATCCAGGCTAGATTTGAAAACGATTTTTTTGGTTCGAAGCCATTATAAGTCAGTATCTGCAGAAAAATTAACGAGATAACAAATTGAAATATGATCTTTCTCACTGCGTCTTAGTAGTGTTTTGGACTTTTGGACTTACGTTAATGGAATATAGATGAGGAATATAGATTTAGATATTTGTGTAAAGGAAGCCTAGGAAATCATTCAGAAAAAAACTGTTCATTCATAAATATATAGGCCTGTCTTTTAAGCACCACATATTAATACTCGTATAGATTATAAGCACATAAATAATTGAATTATACTTCAGTGTTCACATATTTATAAATCACTCGTGTACCAAGTAATTAATATAAATATAGCGTTTTGGCATTTAACACATGTACCGAATAAAACACCAGTGTCCTATGAGGCGTAAAACTCAAACGGGTAGTAAGACACGTTGCTAAAAAAAAAGAAGAAAAAAAGTAAGGGTCATATGTAGACTATATGGTTAGTCAAACATTTGAACTGAGCTTAGTTAATGAAATTTAATCAATGGGGAATTTTAAGGCGTTTAGTGAGCATTGGATTAGGGTGCCTTATTTTATTAGACTTAATACAAATCTAAAAAAATTAAGCTGGTAAGTGGACATTCGGGAGAACTAAATTTGGATAAAACAACGCATCGAACGAAAGTTAGAACACATAATAATAACAATAAAAAACCGGGAATTCAATTATTTTTCCCATAAAAAGCATTCTTATCCCCCTTTTTTTTATACATCCGCTTCAATGAAACTAAGTCGCCTAATACAAAACAAGTAAAATCTGAGTACCTCGGTGTTTCGACGAGGAATGCGAACATTAGTGAATTTAACGATCATACTCTTTTAGACAGTTTCTGTGGCTTTTGTTGTGAAATAAAACCTAATACGTTAAAAAAAGTAGTTATTTACATAGAGGTATAGAACCAGCCAATGGGCCTAGTGCGCGCGCTGCTCCGGATAAATGAGGTAACACATCAGGGCCAACCTTCGGGTTGTATACTCACTTATTATGTAAGTAAAGCTCATTTGTTCTACTTGATAACAAAATTACATTTACATTCTTAAAAACAGACAATACCGTGACTGATTATTCAATTTATTTGTTAACTACTTTAGTTCTGTTTTTTTTATTTGATCTAAAATGTTTTTCTTATCAGTATACGACATTAACCTAATTAAGTCTCACACAATTACAAGGCCTTCGTATGAGTCGTCAAATTTCGTTTAGTTACAAATAATAAGAAATATGAAATACAATACATTTAATTTAAATTATATGCGATTTAATTATATTTTAGAAATTGCAAAAGTTTTTACCTATATGGGAATAGCTTAAAGGCACAATTATTAATTTATAATTTAACAAATGCAGTATTTCATAGGAAATGTTGATTCATCCCATTATTAATAAATTTTGTAATTTTTAAATTTTCCATATTTACATGTTGACGTATTAAAGTAGATTTAATAAGTATTTAAACTATAAAATGGCTATTCTTGTGTTGAGAAGATTATAGTTCAGTGGCATACCCAGAAATTTAGTTAGGGAAGGAGGCATTTATTATAACAAAGTGATTATTTCTCTCCTCTTTTCCTCAACTTAGGAGTGTTGAATTTACTTTTAATGTGTGCTACTTAATACTTTAGAATATCAAGTCGTAAAGCTGGTCTTAAAATGTACTGTATGCAATCGACATATCCCTTTAGTGATCCAGATTATAAATGTTTTTCGTATGTTTGTGTATTTATTAAAATTATTTGAGATTTTGAGGGGGTGAGATGGGAGGCGGTTTTGAGATAGATAAGTGCTCAAACCCTCCCTACCGTCTAAGTGTGCCACTACTCTAGTTAGATCACGGTCAAAATGGTTCAGTTTCTATAACTCTCTGAAACAAGTAGTGAGGTGTGTCCAACAGTAAGATTCTTGTAGTAAAAACAGCATCTGGCAGTTACAAAAGTTGCTTGGATTATTTTCATAAATCCATACGCCAATAAGAGGATCCTGGTTCAATCACCGTGTTCAGGGTCATTTTTTAAATTTATTAATATTATAATTTATACGGCTAGATCAGTAACTTAAAGATGATTTCCATCTTCCAGGCCTCGCTATTCACTTACCCTTCGTCCACCCTGAAACGTAGCAAACTTACCTTGCATTATTCCACTCTGGCAACGATTTTCAACATTTTTCAACCCACGGCACACTGAACAATGCTCTAAAATTGTCAAGGTACACCATCAATTTTTTTTAAGGAGATTTTATCATTAAAATAACTAGTATTAATATTTTGTTTAACCCACTTCAGTGGCCGCATGGTTGACGCGCTACTCTCGCAGTATACTAGACTGCCGATGAAGGGGATATCGAGCTCGATTTTCAGTCGGGTGTATTGAGGGATGTTTATCCAAAATGATTTTCCACTTACCCTACACAATAATGCAGGTACACTTCCTCTAAATATAGCCTTCCTAGTCCCTTAAACTATGAGCGTAAATAGTCAATAATGGGTAGTAAGATGCAGTGCTGAAAAAAAGTACCCCCTAGAACCTAAGGGTGATGTCTGTGGACGTACATTTATCAAAGATAAAGTTTTGTGTTAGTGTTCCATATCTCCCATTAAATTTGTCTATAGAGTTTCGAATCATCCTGTATTTCAATACCAATACAATTTGACTTATAGTATGGAAACATGCTATCAACGAGAATCCTACTACGTTGACACCAAGCCAACCCCGCGTGTATTCATTGACATATCGGAGATAACAGCCTCACAAGTCACAAATCGACCATGATCATTAAACGCACCAATGAATCAATCTGCTTTAATTAATTTGTAAAAACCACCACTAAACTGATATATCAAACCGACTGACAGGAAGGGAAAGATCAAGGGTGGGATATGATCGACGAGAGATAGATCCCGGAAAATAGTGGTGAAAGAACCACTCTCAAGTACGACCGCTTGGTGTTCCAATTTGGAGAAAACCTTCCAAAATAAATTAATAAACAACCTCCACGTGCTCCTGTAAGTCTCGTTTTTGTTAACAAAAAACTATAAGTGATGCCGATAATCCACTGTATTTCACTAGTAAATAATTGACTTAAAATGAACGAACTCTAAACGTAGTCTCATGAAAATAAAACTATTTTCTAATACTAAGGGTATATCGAGTCAAATTATAATCGATTTTGAATGAAAACATCGAGATTTTCAGAGTTAAAATAATATAAAGCAATATTTTTACTAACAATATTTCAAGTTGAATTTCTGTAATAGATACATTTATAAATCATAATAAAGTAGATTTTTATAGTTAATTTTTTTGTGGAAAAAAATTCTAGTCACAAAAATTTGGATTTAAAAATTTATTTAATATATTTGTGCATTTTTAAAATTTAAATAAAAATAAATATTGATAATCTATTTGCTATGGAGTACTATTTTAATGTTAAATAAAATCAATTAAAAAATCGAAAATTCTACTCAAATTTTTCGAGTTTTGTCAAAAATAATCGGTTTGAGTTCGAGAAGCTAATAAAACTCAAATTTTCGAGTAATCGCACAATCCTACCTAATATAGCTCATACCAACATTATTTTGCTTTCTTGTTTCCGTTTGTTACATCATTAAATAGTGCTAAAGTTTATTCCCTTATCCCTTACTTCGTGTCTTGGCCATGTGGGGTTCATTAACGAACACAACAGCTTAGTTCATGAACTTTCAGCCACCAACGTCTGCAACTAATCATGATAAGAGCATGCTTGCACATGGACGAGTATTATATTTAGAACACAAAACTAAATATTTAGACATTCAGACGATTGTTTATGTAGTACTACTTCAAGGTCTACTCCATTATATTCCATTACACTGCGTGATACAGAGCAGTGATGAAGTAGACTCCATGCAAGAAAGGTAAGACAATTCTAAATACCAGCCTCCGAGACATATAATTCCTCATTATCATTAAGAAATCAGTAGAATAAAAACAAACATTTGAAAAGGACCGTACAAATAAAAGGTGGAAGATTATCATCAACGACCAGACAATCATCCCAGAGAGCTCAATTATATCAGCTGTTGCTTTTTCCCGACTATATACATACAGGTCATAGTTGATTGGCTACCCTCCTATACAGACTTGAGCTATATCCATCTGTACACTTTGAAAAGAGTTTGGTTCTACAGTGGATATATATACTACAGTGTACACTGTAACGCTCTAAAGGGAAATGATTTAAGTCTATAGCTAGAATCCTTGATTTCATGAAACCCTCAAATTTTATGGTATTCAAAAAATTTGAGTTTCGTAAAAAGATCAAAAATGTATCTTCTAGAATACAATTATGAAAACCTTGACTTTGAATAAAAATTTAAAGCGATTGTTAAAATAAGTTATGTAAACATTATTATTTAAAAAAATAACAAAATTACATAAAAAGGACAAAATTGTATTAATATAGTAAATTGACTGAAAAAAATCTTTATTGTTTATGACTTAGTAAATATGACACACAACCTGTTATTTTTCATTATCCTTAGATAACATTGTTAAACTCTTAATTATTTTTTCTTTAAATAAAACTGTACATGCTTTAAGATTCAAGAATTAGAATTTGGATTCGAGATTCAAAAGAAATCTTAAGATTCCTATTTGAAATTCGGATTCATGAAATATATGATTAGACTTATCTCTAGATTTAACTCATAATATATTAAAAGATTACATTTTAACAATAATTAATTTGATAATTGTATTTATTTTCATCATTGAGTTTTACCTTTTGGCTTGTTTTAAAAAGTTAAGAGTTCTGATTTCATTAACCTTATTTAGGCTTTACTAAATAATTTTTTATAAACAATGAACAATGGTAGTTCTTGGCCTAATACCTTAATGCAAATTACAGTTTTATTGTTGATCCATTTTGTTTAAGTAAAAATAGTACAAATAGTGTTTTTATTTTCTTAAACGAATCTATACTATAACACCCTTAGTCTTATTTACATTTACTTAAAACGAGGTGCTTTATTAATGTCTGGGACTCGTATTATATTTAGCTCCAATTTCCAAATCACTTTTACTTTCACTTCATATATATATATTTTTTTGCCCCTTCTAAAGAGCCATGTCCAATCTCAACAAGTTTTGAAATAAATAATAGAAAACATCTAGTTATTGAAAAACTTGCGGCACATAAAGAGACTTTTGCCCCAATAATTGATTGGCATGATGTTACTCTATGGTACTTTTATACTGGTATCTATTATCAATACCCTTTATCTAAGTGTTAATTTTTGGTCCCCATCATGATTATTTTTAAAATTTCTTGTTGACTGATAGATTTGATGTGAAATGCCTGGTTCGAAAAATTTCACTTTATTAAATTGTTTAGAGTGGAAATAAGTCCATACCCCGATTATAGATATAACACAGCTCCCAACACAAATTTTCCCACTTCCCCCATATAGCTTCCAGCAATTCATTTGAAATTAATTGGGGCACTATAGTAATTAAGTCACTGACACATTTACATCTTGACAAACTGAAAGAAGAATCCCACCATAGGCGAGTTTTTACGAATGACTTGGCAACGTCTACCAAGGTAGAACACGAAAACAATTTTGAGTTGGTTTTAGAAAACAAAAATGGTGGCTAGGCCAGCCAGCCAGTAGGATAATTTATGTAAGCCTACATGTACAGAAAATCGATGAAAAAATTAACTATATAATTTTATTCTTAATTAGTTCGGTGCTTATTTTGACTAAGCCTAAAATATAAATACAACACATCAAGCTAAACATATCTTCCCAAACAAAAATTAATAACCTCTATCTCGGCTTACCTTGGGGAAAGGTGATTTGATCTCTTTTATGTGTAATTATGTATTGTCATGTGGGTCCTTATTAAAGTACTAAAATGTGTGTGTTCAAGGGAACACAATAATATTAAAACGTGTAGTCAATGTTCTTTAGTATTTAAGAATTAGGACATATTTATTCAATTACAAACATTTATCTAGATTGTTCAAATCATTTATGATAGTTTTGATTATTTCCTTTAGTAGAATAAATCAATTTATTAAACACAAAAATTATATTTTACTTTAATTCATTTATTCACATTAAGTTTAACAACTAACTAAATTGTTATGAGAAGATAAGAAATTCAATTTTTATAAAAGGGTTAAATTTTAAGAAATATTTAATTTATTTAGACTTAAAAATACAATTTTACAATCCATCTTTTCAGAGTAATATTTATATATAAATTATTCAAATATAATATATCTAGAATTGTAAAATCAAAACTAAGCTCTAACAAATTCAAATTAAAAAAAAATTATTATGTCTTCAACACGTAGAATAACTTAATGGTTTAGAGTCACCTTTTTATTTTGTGTAATTCAATCAAATCAAATAGTTAGAATTAAAATAAACCTTTCATTTCAAATATTGGAAGCAACCTTTTCAAAATTGAAATGTATTCTTTATTAGAGACACGTTTCATGTTGCCTTCCACATCATCCCCGGTTTGAAGTAGTTTATCCATATCCATCGCGTCATCAGGGTCGCTCATTACGATTGGAAGTACAGTAACCAAAGAAAAAAAACCATAAAATGCTTTACGCTCATATTCGTCCTGAAGCTCTTGAAACGTTATACGTTTGTGACCGGAGCCTAAACACACAAGTGTGTCGCAAAGTTCGTCGTAGTACGTCTTCAGCAGTTCCTCAGTATTTTCTTTACGAACCACATCCATGGGGCTTGTATGGATAAAATACTGAAGGTCTAGTGCAAAAGAAGTGAAGCAACAGAGCTGATAGTCGACGAACATTACGTCTTCGACAGTTCCAGAGACATCATCATATTTGAACATCATGTTGTTCAGCCAGAGATCTCCATGGATTAACACATTAAAAGGATTGCCTTTTGGTTTCATTACATCTAACAATCTCTGTCTAAAATTGAGCAAGCATTTTCTCAATTTTTCGGCGTACCTTGGTCCACAATCTGGCCACGATTCCACCTTGTTTGCAATTGCGTTAACGGAAGAAGAAATCATCTTATTCATTTCTGTAGCAATACTTTCTTCAAAGAACCCGTTCTCCTTAAAGCTTTCTATAAAATTAGGTTCCTTTTCATGAAGAGCGATAGAAACGGCATGGAACCTTGCTAATGATTTCAATACAAGAATAGAGTGGTTCAGATCAAGACCTTTACGTCGCTCCGCCAGACGAAAACCTTTCAAACAGATGTCTTCCAAGATAAGCATGAAAGGTTTCTTTTCTTCGAAATAAATACAATCAGCCCCGAATTTTTTAAACTTACTGGGACTGACCTCTTTGAAAATATCATACATTTTTGGAAGAGTTTCACTGAACATTTTTATTTCTATAGGGAACAAACTACTGCTCCCAATCCAATCGGCAGAAACTTCAGCAATTGGAAGTACCTTAATAATAATGGACTTCTTACTTTCCTCGTTGGTGTCAGATTTTATATTAACAGCCACTTTATACATTGCGCTGGCATAGTGGTCTCCTTTTCCAGCAACGTCCTTTGTGCTGCTTTCGATGACTGATAAGCTTGGGTTGCCCTCTGATTTTCTCAGTATTCTCTGAAGGAAGTCATTGGTAAGCCACGTTGGTGTGACCAAATCTCCATTGACTAGTGCCATATTTATTCCTCAGCTCTAGAAGAAATCCAAACAACGAATTAATTTGATTACTCATATCATATTTTAATCATCCAATAGGGAATCTTACATTATTAACAAATTATGTAATATCTTATATACATTTAATTTATGTCTCGATCCAAGCTAAGTGTTTTTTCCAAGGGTATTTTTTTTGCACTATTGACATGTTTTCATTAATTCATAAAGCCAATTCGAACTTAGTTTTCTAAGGTTTAATGGTTATAGTAAAATTTAAAAATATTATATAATGATAAATATGAGAAAGTGGAACTAAAATGTCTCGTATACAAATGCTACACTATAAATCATCGATCCCGTGGTTTAGTGGTCAGGACACCTTGCTTAGAGCCTATGGGTCCCGTGTTTGATTCCCGGCTGGTACCTCGGGTATTTTTACCCTAAAGGGGAACTCCCAACATTTACCAGGATTTGATTAACTAGGCTAAAGTTAGATTCAAGCATTTCCACTGATTCCACACCCCCATAATCACTATCATCTTCACCTCATCTGATAGGGACATGGAAATAACCTCCACGGAAAGGATGTACTATTATTACATTAGGGAGTCCCATGGGCAACGATACATTAGTACTGGATAATCTTTCCGCAAAATGGGCTACTAATGATGTAGCCCAGATGCGCATTATTATTACTATAGTTAATAATTAATTACGAATATAAACTTCTCATCTTCAAATATATAGACGAATGGAAGTCCGTCAGACAAGTACTTATCAACGACAGTGACTTTATTCCGCTAGTCTATTTACACTAAAGAAAATGGATGCTTTTTATTGGTGTTGTGATGGGCTAGTTATTAGATTTGTCTTTGAAATTGTGCACGTGAATACTTTTATATGTAACTTATTTTGTATATGTAAAATCTTTCGCATTTCAGCAACATTGGTCCATTGCGGATAATTTTGTTATAAATGTAAGTTTTTGGTTGTGTATTTTTGGCAGGGGCTCAAACAAAGTACAAAATTTAGTTATTGTTGTTTGGGGTGCTATATTTTTATAGCGAGTGTATTTTTCAAACCCATTTACATCTCTATAAAGTTTTTTTGGGAAGATTAAATATAAATCAATCTTTAGAAAATTTTAAAGTGAGGTTAGAGTTTCAATTATTTTTCCTTTTATTTATGTCCAGTTATCTATCTCTATTTATTTTCATCACCGCACCTTATAGCTCATTAGGGCTATATGTATAAGTACTAACTACGATAATCAGCCAGGGATAAGGAAGATTGAATTTAAAGGAAATGTATCCCTAATTTACGAAGAGGGAGGATAGAAAACCATTTAAGAAAAATACCCCTCAGTACACCGGGCCGTGATTTGAACTTTTGAGATCCCCGTCATCGGTTATCCCGTATATTGCGATAGTAGCACTTTAGACGATGCGGAATCCGAAATGGGTGATACATTGTTTTCGTCATTACTTTCATCACTTAGCTTGAGTGGGAATTTTTAATGCCTAGGTTTATACTTTAAAAGTGATCAATCTATGATTCATACCACACGTACAAAATCTTTGATTAGATTTGAACCAAATTCTTTCATTAAGGGCTAGCACCATCTAAATAAAAGTCTCTCAGAAAGTTGACATCATGTGAAGCAAAATATTTCAGAAATGGTTGACATGTCCCGAGGTTTAGTGTATCGGAAAGGGTTGACATCATATGAAGATAAGTGTATCAAAGCGGGTTAAAATCGTCTGACGAAACATGTACGGGTATAAGAGTAAGTTGATTTGGTCTGATTAAAAGTCTTACAGAGATGGTTGTGTATCGTCTTAAGAAAATGTTTTCAAAAGGTGCTGTGCATGGTTTTAAGCAAATGTTCGCTGGAGGGGTTGGATATTATATTATTAGGTGTTCTGTCTTACAACAGATAAAGTGCATTTGTCAGTGAACTTAGACCACCATTGCACCCTGCCCTCTGCCTCCTCCTTTAGCTCACAGAATTTTCTTATTTCCTTTAAGTCATCCGATATTTGAATCCTCTTTCTACATAAGCTCCTCTTTTCCTCAACCTTTTCTTCTATGCTGTCATGCAGAGGACACTTCCTCATAGAGAAATGTTTGATCCAATTTATTTTGAACCGAAAACTCACATCCAAAAATGTTATCTTCACACTTATGACGTCTTCATTTGTCACCCTGTTTGTCCACCTGATTTTCTCAAGTCTTCTCAAGCACCACATGTTAAGGCTCTCAAAATATTTCTTTTACATCTTCCCGAGAGTCTAAGTTTCTGCTCCATACAGCGCGATGCTCCAAATGTAGCACATTATCAGTTTCCTTGGTAATGGCTCTACCTAATTTTTGTTGGTGCAGTAGGCAACTTTTGTCAGTAGACTTCCCAGGTACTTGAACTGTTCAATTATTTCCAACACGTGGTTTCTAGTTTTGATATTCCATTGTCTAAAGTAAATTATTACAGAGGACATTGGACACCGACTGTAGTCCAATCACTTACCCTTTCGAAATCGGTCAAGGCCAAGCACTTAATACATTCCGAAATAACACAATTAAAACAAAACATAATACTTACAAAGTTGATCTTGGAGAGTGGAGTTATTTCTCTCCTACTGTTACGAAACCCGAATGTAGTTTTAGAAAGAGGATCTTCAAGAGAACGCACTTAGTATTTATGAGTGATATTACAATCTCTACATTGACCTTTGATTCTTGTAGATTAACTCTTGATCTTATCAAAGTTTACCATCTTTGAAGACAATACCTAGCTCAATTTTAAATCAACAGACCCATGATAAGGCTATCTGGTTGAGAAATAAGACAATTATTCAATTTATTTACAAGTTATACTTTTTACTTTTTACACCTCGAAGAAAAAGTATTGTGATCGTCAAGAAAATAGAACTCAAGATTTTGATAAATGTCAACGTTTCATGACCCCACAAAACCAAAAAAGTGGTTTCCGCAATACCATCTGTCTGTCAGTCTGTACCCCGGGCTAGAGCCGAAACTATTTTACAGATTGGGCTAAAACTTGTTATCTGGGGTTTTCATAAAGCCCCCCCTCACCGAGGGTCTTTTGGAATTAAATATCTAACCCTAGATTTAAGGGTAGTTTACTGAAGGGTAAAAAGAGAAAAAATCAATTTTCTCAAAATCCGCTTTAAAGATTTTGATTACATTTTATACCTCTACAATGTTGATCTTTTTAAACAAGATGGTAATTCTCATTTTCTCATGAAAATGACTTTTAGGGTACTTTACATGGTATACATTTTCCTAATTTTCCTAATTTCTCCACAACTATTACAAAGATTTGAGATAATAAATAGCTCATCATTGTAAAGTTCTAGTACTATTACAGATATAAATCTTTTATTTTGTAATATATTTTTATAAAACCAATAATTTCTTAGCTATAGGCAAATATATATACTTTTTAATTCATGTCTTTGAAGATGAATTTGATTCGTATGCTTTTTGGTGGACAAAGATATTTATATTTTCCCAATTTTTTATGTAACAGTGTTCCTAGTTCCTAATGCCATAGAGTACAGTTAGTAACAGTGTTTATTATTTAGTCTACGATCTTTGGAGTAGTGTTTCTACAACAATGTACTTTATACTAGTGGAACGTTGCAGCGCTGCCTGCATATTATTGCACTAAAATGTATTCTAGATTTTTTACTGGGGAAAAAAAAAATATATAATAAGGCCTCACTTAACTTTCTAATTAAAAGTTTACTCGTCAAAGGCTATCATATTACATGGATATTTAGCTATCGTTGTTTGATTTGAATCAAAACTTGTATTTTCCCTCTCCCGTCCACGATGAGAAATTTAAAACGACCCCTCTCCCAGCTCTCTATCTATTCGTTGCACCGAACCGCTCAATTCAGAATTATTAAGCTGTTATTATTTTTAACCAAAGAGAAATATTTTATTTACCGATATACAATAATACGCAAATAATAATTTCCATGGTGATGTATACAAAATATGATTGTAAAGTTTAGCCGCTGCCCTTACAGAATGAAAATATGGAAAATTTGCAAGGAAAATTTAGTTTTAGTTTTAGGCTAATATTTTTGATGGTGTCTTGGACTAAAAATGTACCCGCATACGTGTAGAGAGAAAAAGAGAGAGTTGAAAACCATTTAGGTAAAACACCCTCAGCGCATCTGACCAGGATTCAAATCCCGACCTCCATTTTATCTGCAGTCCAGCCTTTTGTTAGAGTAACGCCTTAGACCATTCGATCACCGAAGTGGGTTGTTAGTAATTAACTTGTTAAAAAGAGGTAAACAAATATTTGATTCAAATGGAAGGGTTTGGGGCAATAATGTGTTATGTCCCATCTATAGAAGATATTAATATTAATTAGTTAAAAAAGACACATAATCAAGGGAATCGAACCACTGACATTTGGCTCAACGCGTCAATACTCTATCATTGAACTATCCAGGATTCATCCGGTGCTCAAGGTCATTCTTTACTTATGAACTTGAGCACGGGATGATAGCTCAGTGATTAAACATTGGCGCGATGAGCCAAATGTCCCGGGTTCGATTTCCGTGTCCAGGTTTTATTTTTCAACTAAATTAAATTAATTGAAATGTGGTCCCCTTCATATTGATAGTGTCGTAATTACAATTATTTGCAACCTTTGTGTTAATACTAATTATAATAAAAGATAGGTTTTTTAGAACCGAGTCTTACTACCCGTTCGGGTTACACGATATGCTATAGTTAATGTTTAATTGTATTCATATACTTCTTCACATAAGAAAACAATCTTGTAAACCACAACGTTTGTATCAAGCTAGGGCAAAATAATAATAATAATACTTAGCACCGCGTCTTACTACCCGTTCGGGTTATACGCTTAAGTACTAATTACGCTAATGGATTAGGAATTGGGAGGGTTGTATTTAGAGGAAGTGAACCCTCATTTGCGTGGAAGGAGAGTGGAAAACCATTTAGGAAAAACCACCCCAGTTCACCCGACCAAGATTCGAACCTCGATCTCCCCGTCCTCGGCGGTCGAGCTCAACACGACTAGCGCGTTAGCCAACTACGCCACCGAGGCGGGTGGCAAAATAATAATTATTTAGGTTTATGAGTTATTGACTTTTTTTAAAATCCCAAAATTAGTTTTTCAGAACTATTTTATGGCAAAATATACTATTGGAACAAACACTTACATTGTAAAATATATAATTTTTCTAAATTTAAATTAATGATATTAAATGATTTGTAGATAATGTTATACCGTGCAGTATGAAGAGAATCGTCTCTAGGAGTATGTCTTTACTTGAGATGTCTCTCTGGTCCCTGATTGGCCGTAACTGATTCCACGGTCTGTAGTTGTCAGTTCATATACAGCCGGTCCTGAGCTATGTTTTATTGGATGTCAAGGTTAGCGTGCAGATGACACAGTTCGCATCACTCCTCAAACGAAGCAGAGTTTGAACCATAAATAAATTCACTACTACTGTACGAGGATATTAAACTAGAGCTTAAAATATTTGTCACTGTAGAGCTCCTAAGGGGCAATATATAAATTCAGCAACATACATGCGGACTTCTAGAAACTCAAAAGTATATTGCTACTCTTACAGAAGTAGGCAACCTATCCCTATCTTGAGCTAGTTCTACCCAGTCTACCTCACTGCATCCTATCTCTATCTTGAACTATTATATACAGTACACCTCATTGTACCCTATTCCTATCTTGAGTTAGTTATATCCAGTCCACCTCATTACACCCTATATCTATCTTGAGCTAGTTATATTCTAGTCCACCTCATTGCACCCTATCTTTATATTGAGCTAGTTATATACAGTACACCTCATTGCACCCTATCTTTATATTGAGCTATTTATATCTCGTCCATCTCATTGCACCTTATCTTTATATTGAGCTAGTTATATCTAGTCCACCTCATTGCACCCTATCTTTATATTGAGCTAGTTATATACAGTCCACCTCATTGCACCCTATCTTTATCTTGAGCTAGTTATATTCTAGTCCACCTCATTGCACCCTATCTTTATATTGAGCTAGTTATATACAGTACACCTCATTGCACCCTATCTTTATATTGAGCTAGTTATATCTCGTCCATCTCATTGCACCTTATCTTTATATTGAGCTAGTTCTATACATTACACCTCATGTCCCCTTCATTGCACCCTATCCCTATCTTGAACTAGTTCTACCCAGTCTACCTCACTGCACCCTATCCCTTGTCTTGTGTAACTTTGATGAATAGGAAGTCACTGTGCGTATAACCTGAGCATGTAGTAAAATGCGGTGCTATAAAAGGTGTATATAAAAAAAAGTCACTCAATATTGAGAATGTAAATTAATAATATGTGCATGTTGCAATTACTAACCATGAATCTAAATTTTTAAGGTGCTTCTCCTATGACTATAGTAGGGTATGGTTGAGGAAGGTATACTATATATATAGAGAGAGATAAAGTATATATAATATATAACGTATACTATACATAAATTATATATATATATATATAGTGGGGTATGGGTGAAGAAGGTATATTTTATATCTCTTAGATATATATATATGTAAATCTAAAATATTTCATATATATATATATAACCATTCCCTACTATTATAGATATGTGAATACCCCCGACAGGTAGTCAGATGGGAAGCACATAAAAAATTATTTATATATATATATATATATATATATATATATATATACACACCTTTGGTTCTCAAAATGGTGCCTCGAAAAGAGAAGTAAATTTATAATTAAGTCCATAAGAATTGTGATCCAAGAATTCTTTTTTTAATTAAATATTAATCTAGTATTTCTACAATTGTAATTATAAAATAGTATCTTTATTACATAAGCAAACGTATTTTAATATGGGTTTTCTTACTTCATATCACTTGGACATATTTAATTACTTGTAATACTAAGGATGCTATGATATATATATGTAGGATGTATTTAAGGGTACAACCCTTGCTGAAAGTTTGAATAACATCGCCCTCGGCCAAACGGACTTTTATAAAATTGAGACCTGTATTTTTGGTGAAAACATACGTTGAATGATTAAAGATAAACTATTCCTTGAACCCCTTCCCCATAGAAATGATTTTTTTTGTGGTGCATTTTTTTAAATCGTGTCCTATAAACCGTCCCGGTAATCCATATTTGATCACACTAATAATCTGGAGATGGGGCACGAAGTACTTAGAGGAAATAAGCACTTATTTGCATGGGGAAAAAGAAGAGGGAAATCCTCTTTGTGAAAAAAAATATTCTCATCACACCCCGCCAGGATTCGATTCCCAACGTACCTGTCACGAGAAATATAGACTAGTAGATAATGACGATTTTGTATTAGTGCCCGGTGATACGGGTATTTAAAGTTTATAGCTCTCTGTCCCCAAAATTCTTTTCTTCATTAATATTTTTATATTAAACATTTCATATTTAGAATTGCCCCGCGATATCAGTTTCCGACAACCGGTCTCGTGGCACAGTGGTCATAGAAACTGGATGCTGACTTAGAGGTCATGGTTTCGATTCACTGCTAGTACTGGCGGCATTTTTCTCGAGAGGGAAATAATTTCCATGATCAACAGGGTTTGGTTAATTTGGCTAAAGTTAGGTTAAGATCGTCATTGGATTCACTCCGTCACATTCACCATCATCATCTCATTACTTCATCTGGACATGGAAGTAGCCTCAACGAAATGGATGTACGATTAGTACATTCGGGCGTACACTTGGGCAACGGTACGTCCGTACTGGTTTATCTTTCCGCAAACTGATCTACAGCTTTAAGTAGCCGACACATCATTTTGTAGTATCCATTTGCGCTTATATTTATATAAACTAGTTTAAACCATAATCTTATGGAAGGAATTAAGTATAAACATATTTCTTGAACTAGCTCATTATACAACTATACAATTTATCTCTACTTCTGGTGAGATGACCTTAGTATGGGGTCATAACCATCACTATTTAATAAACTAGACATCACCAATTAATGGAATGTGGAGATAAGTATTTATTATTTCACGATTAAACTCTCAACATCGTGACCCCGCCAATTTATTCCTTCAAATCATCTTGTTTATAGAGATGTTGATAACTACTGGATACCCAGGACAGTGTTATAAGAGTTTAATCAAATCTAATAAGAAAGCTCAGCACTCAAATCTCTAATGGGTAACTGGCCAAATATTTTTCATGAATATTTTAACATTTTTTTGATTTCATATGAATTCTGGTGCATTTAATTAAAATTATCCTTACTTATCTTATTTCATTTTTTATCACTCATTAGGGTTATACGCCTATATACTAACTATTATACTATATTGAGGATGAGGAAGGTTGAATTTATATGAAATTTACCTTAATTTTCTTGGAAGATGAGTGGAAAATCAGTTAGGAAAAAACACCCTCAGTACACCCAACTGGGATCGAACCTCGATATCCCCGTCATCAACAGTATAGCCTATTGAAAGAGTGACGCCTTAAACCATGCGGCTACCGAAGTGGGTCTTATCCTGTTTCCTTTAATTAATTAATGTTCTTGTAGATGGCCTGAATAGTTATAGCTAAATATGTTATAGCACTCTTGTGTTTTCTTTCCTAGATAGCCACGCCAGTGGTCCCACGGTATAAGGAGTCACATCAATATCGAACTACACTGAATCAATCAAAACTTTCGGACTACACCCAATATCATAGCTGAGGGAACTGCAGGTCTTATGAAGAAAAGCTTTATCTTCTCTCTCTCGGTTTAACTGTTGCTAAATCTTTTCAGTTTCAGTTATGTCAGAAGGTGGTGTGCTGGTGTAAGACGGAGCTACTGGCAACATAGATTATCCAGTGTTGCAAAACTTGTTTTATATCTGTAGGGATAGTGAAAACATAAGAATGAAAACGCTGTTTCACCAATAGTAGCCATGAAATTTCCCTCGGAGATGATATACAGTGTAGACTGACTTGTCAATGACGTGAAAGTAGAAGTTATCTCATTAGATTGGATTGATGATGACATGGAAGTCGAGTTCCTAGTTCTAGACTGAATTCCCCGTGGCAAAACAGTCTCGAATCTTGACCGTGTGCTCTTCCTCACGTGGCTCAGTACTATAATGTTTCCTTCCTCTCTCCATGATAATGTGGGTGCAATTCCTCAAACCCTTAACTATCCTTTCTTTGTTAGAAAAGGCGTTAATAGCCTTGGTCGCTAAACGTAGATATTAAAACAGTTAAACTTACATCTGAAAGAGTCTATAATAATGAGGTCAACTTCAATACCCTGGAGGAACGAGCACTTGTGTCAAATGAAGGTCCTGTTACAGAGGAAAAGTCATTTGTACGACGAAACATTAGTTAAGTTGGTAGTGCAGGGATAACAAATATATGGCATTCGTGCCACGCACTGACCTCGAACATGATCTTCGTGGCACACAGATGTGTAAAAAAAAAAACTTTTCCCAACACTATATCTTTTTTTTTAAGTCAATATTATTTAGACAGCTCTGAAGGTGTTACTTTCAATCTTTTATTTAAGTTATTAATATTGATATTGTCTAAGACAATCATTTATAAAATTTGATAAATTTTATTACTTTAATATTAATTTAATTTAATTTAGCATCGTGTATTACTAACCGTTCGGGTTATACGCTTAAGTACTAACTACGCTAGTGGTTTAGGAATTGGGAAGGTTGAATTTAGAAGAAGTGAAAACGAATTTACGTGGAGGGAGAGTGAAAAACCATTTAGGAAATACCACCCCCAGTTCACCCGATCGAGATTCGAATCTCGATCTCCCCGTCCTCGGCAGTCGAGCTCAACATGAAACTAGCGCGTTAGCTAACTATGCCACAAAGGCGAGTCTTCTTTGATATTGAGGATTTATTAAAATATTTTCAATTTGATTTGAGTTACTCATTACATTTCATAATAGGCCTAGTAGAAAAGTTTTTAATTTTTAAATACTCATCAAAAAATGTAAATGAGAGGTGGTATACTATATATTTTAAAATGCATTTAGTCCCTTTGTCCACCTAGGGGACTAAAGCCAAGCGATTAATTGCGTACGATCAAGCAACCAATCACCCAAGCAACCAATCACCCAAGCAACCAATCACCCAAGCAACCAATCACCCTAGCAACCAATCACCCAAGCAACCAATCACCCAAGCAAACAATCACCCTAGCAACCAATCACCCAAGCAACCAATCACCCAAGCAATCAATCACCCAAGCAAACAATCACCCAAGCAACCAATCACCCAAGCAAACAATCACCCAAGCAAACAATCACCCAAGCAACCAATCACCCAAGCAAACAATCACCCAAGCAAACAATCACCCAAGCAAACAATCACCCATGCAAACAATCACCCAAGCAACCAATCACCCAAGCAATCAATCACCCAAGCAACCAATCACCCAAGCAAACAATCACCCAAACAACTTTTGCATCTAAACAATACTTCTCTCATCCATCGAGGTGACTACGACTAGAGCGCTTGGCGAGAAATCGCTGGAAACCAGACTGGTTGGTCACCAGGTGGTCAGTAGCCTGTAGACCGTTGCAACGTACACTTGTGGAAGAACCTACGCCGTGTTTTATTTTCAATTGTGTGGACATAAAATTATACCTTTTCCCGTTTTTTCTACAATTTTTCACTTTTTTGTTACAAAATTCGATGGACAATGACAAATAAAGAACGGCTAATGTGAACTTTTTGAACAAGCTCTTTGTAGTTGGACCTACGAGTCGTTAAAGCTCTTCAAAACTTCTCCGACTCATCCTATATGTTTGTTTAAACCTAACAGGGTACCTGAAGTCACGTTCAATTTTAAACGACCTTTACTATTTGTTTTTTCCTCTCTCCAAAATCAGGGTGAGCCCAAAAACGTTTTCAGGCCTTTTCACGAGCTTTTAGGTAGATGTAGCCCACAACAAGGTCCTAATCAGACAACGACATTTTCACAACTGATAAAAACAATAGGTTTCTTGTGTTAACGGAAAACAGTCAACTGATCGTAAGCGATCAATCGACCATGATTTATCGCGTCACGTTGGTTTTCTTGGTGGACGAAGGGCCCTAGTCCCTAAAGTGATACACTTGTCTGAAAAGTTTCGTCATCCCAGACCTATTAAGCTATGAATATCTAGTTCAAATCGCAGTGTAGTCCATCATTTGTAAGGCTACAGTAGGGGTTACTGGTTGTTGTGTAAATTTAATAATTAGGCTATTTTGTAAGTCGCGTAGGGGAAGGAAGGGGTATACCGCTCATCACAATATCTCAAAACATTTCACCAAAACTAAGATCCAAACCGTGTTGTACTCTAGCGGTTGAAGTAGAAAATTAATTCCAGCATAAGTTGAAGCCATTATTATAAACTCATGCATTTTATTAATATTTGTGTGATTTTATATGTTTTCATCTAATTCTTCAGTTTGATATTTGTGCAACAAAGCATTGAATAATTTGTATCAATAATTAAGCTATATATATTTTTATATTTCGTTTGTATACAAGTTTTTCTTCCAAAATAAATAAGCTTTTTAAATTAATAGCTTTAAGCGGTACTTTTAGGAAATAAAGTTTTAAGAGAGAAAGAGGTATAGTAGCGCTCAGAAATAAGCGGCATTCCCCCTCCATTATATAGCATGTTTAAATAACATAACCATTAGGAGGCCTGGGAAGAATATTAGTTTGAGTCTGTCAATTACAACTGTGACATTTTATTAAGTCGGAGAAAATGTTTCTTTATATTACATTTAAATAGTTAAAATTAACTTCATTTCATCCAAAATTTGCAATGTAGGGATAAAGCATATAAACCTCCTTTGAGTGGTATCACGCGACCATGTAAGTTAAATCCACTCATGACAGTGAGTTAAAAGATATTTAATAGCTCATCGAAATTATTTTTTATATAAATTTAAATAAATACGATAAACATTTCTACAAAATTAGTTATAGTTTTAGTAGAAAAAATTTATTATCAAACAAGCAACAAAACAAGAATTTGATTTAAGCGAACGTAGTTTTCCCTCCTACACCGACTGATGTATCCGAGTTGATAAAGCCTATTCTAAACGTTAAAAGATAATAAAAACAATCTATAATAATAAAATGAAGTGTTTGTGTGTGTGTGTTTTTTTGTGTGCGATGCGCAGCCAAATCTACGGCACATAGGTAGACGGAAGGGGGTCCGAGTGCACCTCGTAGCCGGATTTTTAAATTTTTAATTAGCTTTTTAATTAGGCTATTTTTAACCAATTTTTGAAGAAAATATTGTTAACCTGGCTTAGAATTACGTTTCAGAGATAATTGCGATAAAAATATGCCTCATCCTCCTCGAAAAAAAAGATCTGTACGAAATCGACCGTAATTATAAACCATTTCATTTGTGTGTGTGTGAGGGGGGGGGG
>CABFWO010000165.1:303296-404105 GCA_902155825.1 Timema genevievae | reverse complement strand
GGGGGGCTTATATAATTCTTATACCACAGTGGGTCACGAGAAACGCCGTGAGGAATTGCTAGTTAAATATATTTGCGTGAGTTTTTTTTAGCGTATACCCCCAGGATTTGTCGGCTAGATATAGTTTTCTACTACAGTGGTGGTTATGTAACCTTCTTCGTAGTTTGGGGCACCATGTAAGTGCGGGTACTTCATCCCAATGAGATGTGATGATAATGATGATGATTGTGTGGTGCCAGTAGAGGTCGTAACTAACTTAAGACCCGCTTCGGTGGCCGTGTGGTCAAACGCACTACTCTTGCAGTAGACTAGAATGCCGATGACGGGGAGATTGAGGTTAGAATCTCGGTCGGGTGTACCGAAGGTGGTTTAATCAAAAGGGTTTTACACTCTCACTCTTCACAAATGCGGCTACACTTCTTATAAATATAACCTACCTAATCCCTAAAACCACTAGTGTAGTTGGTATATAAGCTTATAACCCGAACGAGTCATAACAAAAACCCAACTTAAACCTAATCATTAAAACCATGTTAACCATAGGAAAAATTCCTCTTCGGGGGGAAAATACCTGTAGTACCACCGGGAATCTGAACCCAGGACTTATTGATTAGTAGCCAGGAATGCCAACCACATGATCAAGAGGCCGGTCCTTTTATGAGGCGACTCCTTTTTAAAATAAGTCATGGGCTTTATTTTTTCTTTAAGGTTATTGGAAGAGAAAATACAATTTAAAAACCCGTATAAAAATAAACATTTAAAAAAATAAATGTTCACGTCAACCATTATTATTAAGTAAAGCTAAAGGTTATTATTTTTGGCACCGTATTTTCTTGAGCCTCTTCAGATTTCTCTACAATAAATAAATAGAAATGAAAGAAGTAGAATTTATAGAATATTAAATTTTACTCTCATATTTTACCTTAAGGAGGAGGAATTATAAAAAAAAATATACCCTAAATACACCAGAACGGGATTCAAAATAAAAAACATTCCCATCACCTTCAAACCAGATTAGATGTGCCTGACGTTTAGTCCGCGTGACCACTATTGGTTGTAAAGCCAAGTATAGGTATAGACATTTTTTTATAATCCAATAATTCACCAAGTATTTATGTTAAAACATGGTGAAAATACTTTCAAATTGTGCTATTTTTATTATTAGCTATTTATTACAGATTAAAACTATGCCAGCTTATATTTAGTTGTAAATTGATGAGTATATTGAGCCATAATACATTTTCAAGAGGGGATTCCGGTCACTAATTGTAAGGTATACATTTTACCGTCTTTCGCTTTCAATAAATACTCCTCACAAACCAGTTCGCCTTGAGAGCATACGTCAATGCCATGGTCTGTCAAGGTCAAACCATTTGAAATCTCATCAAATTTATGTATTCGTCTATCTTTGTGGATAGTGATTTTGTTTAAAAAAAACCCACACAAATGAAGGGTACCTTACCTTAATCAATATCAAATCGCTCAAAAATAACTTTAATGTTTCGGATTAAATTTCATTAATTAATAGAAGTTAAGGTACAAAGTGATATTTCATAAACTTAAATAATATATTCTTATAGATTCAGCTAAAAATAATAACTTGTATACTGAAGTCGGGATCCTTATGGACCAATGTTCTACCACTGGAAAATTCTGGTTTGTAGCACGATGGCGGCATTTTATTTTAAATTAAAGAGAGTCAACAAAATTTATATGCATTAATGGTTGGCCTGGATTGCTTTATATCTTACATTAGTGAATAGCTTTATGATATAAGCTTCTTTATTTGGCCTCTTATTTTGTTGTTGATGATGGTATTGAGTACGCTTGAAGCACCAATGTGTTGAATTTGGGAAGTTTCTAATATTTTTTTAGTTGTTAGTAAGTAAACAGAAGCATTTACAAGATCATTATCAACTGTTTCCAGCTTGTGGCCGGGTCAGTTTAGGAGAATACCTCCATTTCCCTCCTTTAATCGCTTCCATTTTTCTTCTCTAACTCTCGCAAAATTGGTTATCTGCACCTCTCATCAATTTTCTTGGCCTCCTTTCCGCTCTTTTACACACATACCTTCATTCTCTTTGGTATTCTCTCATTTTCCATCCACATTAGTCATTACATGACCATACAATCTCAGCCTTGCTTACTCTATTATATCATGTACTCCCAGTATTTCCACTATTTCCCTCATAACTTCATTCTTAGTTCTGTTCTGTGGTCTTGAGGTAAAGTAGTCGCGTCAGGACTCGATGTTCATAGGTTCAAATCCAGCCGGTGTCGACGGATATTTTACTGATCGATACAAATCCATAGCACAACTTACTATGGAGGGGAAGTAAAGCCGTTGGTACCATGTCGATTGTAGCATGTAAAAGAGCCCTGTCAGGTATGCGAAAATACATTTCCTGGCAAAATTGGAGGGACCTTTTGCTCTCGTTCATAGAAATTCTCGTGTGCTGATATAATCAGTCTGTTCAAAAAGTGCACCTTAAATACCTTAAACAAATAAATAAATTCTAGTGGAAGCTAACATGCTCCCCAAAAATTTTATTCCCATGGCCACTACTTTCCTAGTCTCACATTCAATTGTCCATGTTTATTCTGCATATGTGAATATGGTTACAAAGTACGCCCAATCCAGCCCTCCCTTCCACTTCATGGGAAATTTCAGCAGGTTTTTTACACACATATAAAATAACTCTCCCGCTTCCCTCTACTAATTAGATCCTCTATACCCCACCCCTAGAAACATATACGATATTATAGACAAACTAATATATATAATATATATAATATATATATAATATATATATAATATAATATATATAAATACACATTATACATATTGCCTTAAAAAGTAAATTGTGGTTATGATTCTCACCAATCATTTAAGGCGGGTTCAGGTTTACTTAAATGGGTCACTTAACTGATTCGACTAGAGTTTGGGATGTAAAATATTCACTTTGTATAACATCTAAACATAAAACCTTATAATGATAAAATATATCCTATACTAAACAATGATATTTAAATTAACAATAAACAAAACTTGAGATAAACTTATAATAATTTTATCAAAAATACAAAATAAAATGAAGACTTTTTAAGCATCATGGTGACCGGGTATGTCATATGAGAACTATAGTCTGGTTTTATTACGAATAGCATTATGAAAGGCTTTTATTTTCTACCAGAACCCATCTATATAGAGAGAGCCAAAATATGTATACTCATTTCAACATATCCAATATCTGCAAAATTATTATTTAATTGATACAAACATCAAGGGATGGCTGTGAGACATTGTTTAGTTACTACTATCATTACAAGTGTTCAAAGTATTCATCCTTATCATCCAGACAATTCCGAGTTAGGTAAACTACTTCAAAAGCAACGTTGAACAAGGTGTCTACCGTGATGGATCCACACGCCATTTCAATTTCTTCCCGTAGTACCTCTGGTGTTAACTGGTTTTATACGATACACCACCTTCTTTAGGGTCCTCCACAAATAAAACTCTAGAGGTGATAGATCAGGTGAGTGTACAACAAGGCCGTAGCCAGCCAATAATTTCACGGGGGGTTTGGCGAGCACATCCTCCAATTGCCGGAGGCTAGAAAAAATTCTAAATGCTAAACAGTTCTAGAATCTATCTGAAGTGTTTTTATATGGCAACTGCTATCTGAAGTGCTTTTTATGGTAACACAGCCCCTTAATTTGTATTTGTACCTTAATTTTGATATTGTTTGAACCATAAATAAAGTCATATATACTTTGTTTATAAAATTTCAGGGGGGGTTTGAACCCCCAAAACCCACCCTTGACTACGGCCTTGGTGTACAAGATACTCAACAGACTCTCTTCATCCTATCCATTTGCTGGAACTTGACCTTGTTGATGTAGGTTCTCACGTCTAAGTAGTGGTGTGCCATTTTGTTGAAGGTAAAATCGTTAATTACCTTAGATCCCACGTATGGCAGGTCAAATATATGTTCGAAACATGTTGAGGTATACAAGGCCCGTTAATGTTTCTTCAAAAAATAATGGCCCAATTAAACCCCTGGATGACAAACGACACCAGACATTGAGTGCCGGTAAATTGATGGCTTTGTCTACATGGATGTGTGGATTTTCTGGAGCCTAGTACACATAATTATGGCGATTCACTATATCATTCATCTTAAATTATGCTTAATCAGACAAAATAATTTTTTCTCACAAATTTCTCATCCTCGAACACCTTGTTATGAAACAATTGAAATTATTGCATTCAATCAGGGTCATCTTCATTCATGGCATTTAACAATCTTGGGCTGTAAACTTTACATTTTGCACTCTTAAGAATGCACACGTACTCCTGTCACACTTGCACACTATTTTGATGAATTTAATGGTTTAGTTATAAACTGTTCCAACACTATAGCCGAGGAGGAGAGATTTGTTGCAGTTTGAGGAATCCTAGATCTTTGTTTGTACACTACGTGCACGGTACCATATAGTGAAAATATTTAATTTAATTAAAAAAATCTGTTGCCATAAGTATATTAAATTTCGTATGTGTCACTTATTGTGATGGGCTTAACCAATCACAATAATGGATTGTATATTTACTCACTGTTCCTATATAGCTTCTCAATAAACTATAGGAAAAACCACCACTAAATATTAGCTTCTACTTACATATGAGCTCACCTTATGTGGATTATATTTTGTTATAATTATATTCATAAATCTTTATTATTAAAAAAAATCACTTATTGTTTGAGTTGATTGAATGTTTTTCTACTGAGTTGAGGGTCCTGGGTTCGATTTCCGGCATGGCCGAAAAATTTATCATTGGTGAATATATGGGTTCCCTTTCAAAGTGATAAATCAACAGCCGGGGACTGAATTTTGTGCGTTTCCTAGTCTTAAATTAGATTATAAGGCATATGAAGCTACGACAGGGCTATCAAGCTGGTAGCGGAAAATGTATTGCTTGAATAAAAAACTGACCCAGACCATAGGCTGGAAACGGAAATGGAGGTAAAAAGTATAAAACTTATTGTTTGACCAAAATAATTAATGCATTTGTTTTTAGAATGTTGTCACTACTATCGTCTCATTAAATGGACGCAGCAACAAATTAACTGTTCTATTTTTTTCATAAAAATAATCTTAGGGCATAGTTATAGACTTATCATGTAGATTTAAACTTTAATTTAGATAAAATAATTTAAATTGATTTTCTCTAATTGTATCCCTCTGCTACCTTGCCCAATACGAGTGTTCCTTCATTACATTTTGTTCATGTTGAGCTGTGTAACATCTGGGGATGTTGTGGTAGATTGAGGTTGTCATTGGGAACACTTATTGGCGGTCATCCTTGATCTTTGTTTGGACTGAGGATGATCGTATGTGTCAACTGCCTCACTCGAGGATTGTATCAACAACGCCACAAGTGAACGGTATGTGTAATTATGACACGAGCTTGACACGTCTGCTTTATATCGCAGTACTAAACGTGTGGGTCTATAATCTTTTAAGAGTTTTTAATCTATATGTATAAAATATGTTATATACTTATATAAGTACCCATATTTTCTTTCTATTTCTTATAAACACGTATTTCTTAACAAGATTGGTCACTTATATTAATATATGTCGTTTAAAAATACGCTATTGAGGTGAGGCTTGTTTGTATTCAACCTATTCTACTAGAGAAAACAACGTATTCTACCATCCATGTGTATTAATCCCATTTTGGTGTCAATTTAAAAAAAAACACTGTACTATGACATTTTAAAAGACCCCAAGGGGTTCCCTTCTCCCTAGTTATTTATTTTGGTAGTATTATAAATTTCCCATATTATCTTATATTTTATATTTTGCACTACAATATGCACTTATGATTGATTTAAATATTCCCTTACCTTTTAAATTGAAATTATTAAATTGAAAAACTTATGAGTATTCTAATTTTTCCCTCCTTAAAAATTTATGCATTGAATGATTCTATGCTGTTTTTCAACCCCTGAACAATTCTTTCCTCCCAATGAAGGATTATATTGTACTTCATATACAGTAGTTTTTCCCAATTTTCATAGTTAAATTTATTTATACACATATTAATGTATATATATATATAGCTTTTATGTAACAACGCATATGTATATAGCTTTTATAATATAATACGTACCTAAAATACAAAATACATATAACTAGTCTAAATATATATAGATTAATATATTTATAAAAATATAATAATATATGTGATACATATCTATATATAAATACATAGGCTACCCAGTTAATAAATTTAATAACTTTATGTGATATATTTAGTTTAAAAAATGAATGAATTGGCCTTATACCATTGTTATTAAAACCACATTATTATTAATATAAATACCATATGAAATCTAATGAAAAATGTAAGAGAGATTGAAAAAAAAGTATCTCCACCAAAAAAAAGAGTCGAATGAATGTAAGCGAAACTACCCAGCGTGCAGTGGGAAATACCCCCGAATACACTCCAGTATTTACTCTGTGATGAGAAGAGAGAATCTTATCACAAATACCTGCCCCGTAATTGGAATTCTTGGCGTAACTCTTGAGGGAGACTTTTGGGGACGTCACGCTACTACACTCCTGTGTCTTGAGCTGCTTTTGGTAAGTTAAAAAAAAAAGTTAATCAATGGCTCAAAAATTGTACAACAAATTGATTAAACACTTGTGTTCAATTTTTACAAGTGATACCTACTTTTAATACAAATTAGTAAACAAAAATCTCAATCAAACTTTAATGCGTTACTCGCCTTGGTGGCGTAGTTGGCTAACGCGCTAGTCGTGTTGAGCCCGACTGTCGAGGACGGGGAGATCGAGGTTCGAAACTCAGTCGGGTGAACTGGGGGGGGGGGTTTCCTAAATGGTTTTCCACTCTCCCTCCACGCAAATACGGGTTCACTTCCTCTAAGTTCAACCTTACCAATTCCTAATCCATTAGAGTAATTAGCACTTAAGCGTATAACCCAACCGGGTAGTAAGACGCGGTGCTAAATAATATCAATAATTTAATGCGTTGGAATAACTTATTTATTCGACACCTTAAGCTAGTCCGGTAGTGGGCCTGTCTTCTGAAATAAGAGTCCAGGGTTCGAATATTGGCATGGCTGAAAAATTGATCATTGGTGAAATGTGGGTTTAAACTTTCATAGTGATGAATAGACGGCTGGGGATTGGATGTTGTGACTTTCCTAGTCTTAAGTTAGATTATAATGCACATGAAGCTACGACAGGACTAGCAAGCTGGTAGTGTAAAATATATGGCTTGAATAAAAAACTGACACGGGCCATAGGTGGTAATGGAAGTAATGAAAGTAAAGAAAAATTACTTATTTAACTTACTTGAAAGGCTATTATTTTTGTATGTATATTAAATCAAACATATTTTATTTGTAGTGTATTATTTTATTTTATATATATTTTATATATATATATATATTTATATATATTTTATTTGTGTGTAGTTGTGGATATCGTCAACTTGTTGAAGAAGTGTAAATAGTACATGAAATTATATTACTTTATGTTACTCTTCTTTGACCGGTAGCAAATGATTGATTAAAATGATTAAAACTCGCTTTGAAATAGAAATCTCAAACTCTTGGCAAACAAACAACTTTTATAATCTAGTAATAACCTCAGGGGTGATATAAAGCTATTGGTATTTAACCTGGCATTAATTCATTAGTAACAATGATTGAAATTTTATAACTCTAAAAAGAGTAATAGATGTTTCATTACATTAAAACAAAACACAAACTGCAAAGGAGTGTTTCTGAAAAACAGATCTCTGAAAATGTGCTATTATTTAACTAGGAAAATAAATGGTACGACACAATCGTACACATTGCTCGCATAGATCTAGTGTACAATAATTTGAATTTTTCTTTTTCAAAAATAATATTTCAGTAAATTATCTTTAAATAAGTTTTTCTAAGAAAATTAAATATTTTATATCGTTGACCCCAATAAAGTTTAAAATTTTTTTAAAAAAAAGTATTCATTTTCAGAATCATTTATTTGTAAATCACTCTCAATTTTTTTATTTAAAATATATAAATAACTATATATACACATACATCCTTATTTACTATGAAATATCATAAGAAAATACTCATTTTGAACTAATCTTAAAAGGCCATACAAATGTTTTTTAAATTTTCTAATATTTGTCAAAATAAACTAAGTAACTCTTAAAAGAACCTTGCGGTTACCTTTTTCATTAAATTATTTTACCACAAATTTCAAACAAATCTTAAAACTCTATTTAAAATTAAATAATGATTATAATTTATAAATTTATACGTATAATCAAGGATTAAACTGGTTTAATAATTTATTTATTCAAAGCATAAGTGTTTACAGATTTAAAAAAATATTTCCTCTTAGAATTTATCTACAGTTCTTTATTGATTGTATTTCCCCCCCTGTTTTGGGATGATTAAATTATCATTAACAGCAGAAATGACACTGTAATGAATGTTACCTATGCTGGACCAAATTATCAAACCTATGATTTATTTGTTTGCTACTTGCTACATATTCATGCGTATGCCCAGTATTTTGACAGTTGTAGTAGTACTTTATTGGTAATTAGTGTGTTTTGACTTCACACCAACCTCTACATGGTTTATAAATACCCTATTCCCCCTTAAACTTGTACCACAACTCTCTCTCGCTCTAAAAAAACTCATGCATACATCATTTGTGAATAGTTTATTAAATTTTGATTTGAAGCTACGCTTTTGTGAATCTTTTGGTGATTGGGTTGTTTCATTTTGTGACGATATTTGCTTTAACAATTTATAAATCTAATTTATAGATTTTTATTAAAAATGTCACATACATTTCAATTATTTATATTACAAAAAATACAGGTTTTATAAAAATAATACACTTTTTTAAACATAAAGTTTTTTGTTGTTTAAAAAGTAAGAGCTATATAAAACATATTTCAAATTAAAAATATTTATAGATTAATAAATATATGTTATGATTTTAGTGAAGTATGTTTTTGATGGGTGGTTTAGATACATAAACATATTATGTTGCTGATTTAAAGTAGCACGTAATTGGATAATGTAGATTGGTATTGAGGTTTCTAGCATTGTGTATTATTTTAAGATTATATTTTACTCACTTATACAGTGTGAACTCAAAAACACTTAGGTTGAATTTGGATATAAGTGTCTATAAATCATTAAACTGAAATAATTAAGTCTTTTTTCGGACACTGACATGTTTTTTTCAAAACGATTAAACTATCTTGGAATATTAAATGTGTATCCGTTTATCAGTTAGAGAGACTGAAATGTATGTGGTATCTCACCAAATATCTGTAAATTGAGGCCGTGGACCAATGTCATAGACAAAGCATACACCAGACAATCAGCCTTAAGGGAGATTCATTACACCCTTTGAGCTAGGTTAAGTCCTTGGGCATTGGGGAGTGCTAGTTGTAGTTATCAGTGGTAACAGCACTTTCAAGGGAGACAACTCACATTCAAATAGTCCCTTGTAAAAGGGTGGTGATCCGAACACAACAGTCCAGTTACCAGAAACCGCACCCCCCCTCCAACTATCCCATCACCCCCTTTCAATGAACAAACCTTTTCAGACAAGGTACTAGTTGACGGTATTTGAAGATTTTTTCCAGCTAGACATTTTGCAAATATTCACTTGAACAAAAATAGGTGTATTCTAATTTTTCTTTGTAATGTTCAGTCTGAGTAGGTTTGTTTTAAGGGTTGGTTTATGTAAAGTGGTGGGGCTGCTACCTGAACCTAGCTTCTTAATAGCCGGTTTATTGACACCAAAAAGGCAATTTTGGTCTGATCTCTAGTAAAGCCATCCTTAAATTGAAATGCCTGCTTGATAATGATGTTGTCACAAGGTTCTGCGTGCAGTGATCTCCATGTTGAAGACTTAAGGCGATTGGCCCTTTTCATTTGGCACGAAAATGCAAAGCCATGGGAACAAACGATTAACTTCAAGCATTTCTGTGCTTTGCAATTTTCTTTTCAGGTAAGAATAATGTTGATTAATTTATACTTTTTATATACACACCTCCTCTATAATTTTAACAATGATCAAATAGATAGAATCGACATTTTTCAATAGAAAACTGTAAGCTTCATAACAAAAAATAAGAAAATGTAACAATTAATAAACATTGATACATTACCTTAGAAGGTGTGTTGAAAATATCAACATAAAAAATTCACTCGTTCTCAAGAAAACTGACATTTCCAAACGTATGATTTTTCCGCAAGACCTGTCCGATAGCTAGCGCCATCTACGGTTTCCGTAATCCATCTGTTCTTGTTGGTGCGGAAGGATACTTTGGTTGGTTGTGAAGCCACGCCACGCCTTTCACCCTCCCACCTACCATCCCACAAAATAGGTTTTAGACTTGCACTCGACATGGCCAAGGGACTTGAGCTTTCTCAATGACCGTAGCTATTTTAAGCTGGAGGTTGTGGGTCTGGTGTATGTTTGTCTCTGACCTGGGTAAATTTTTTTCATACGACCGCGTTTTACTGCTTGTTCAAGTAATACAAAGAGCTGGGTGTAATGGGGGTATTTTTTCTTGGATGTTGTCCCAATCTTCTTTATGAACATTCGAGTTAAATTTAATTAGCCAAAATGGGTAGTAGGACGTGTAAAAAATATATAGTTAAGATTACCAATATCGATAAGCATAAAAATTGTCACTATAACCATGACTTATTGTGTCAGTAAATAGATTTAAGGAAAAACACTTCTAGCTCTTTGAGGAACGTATTGTTATATGTGTATGTGTGTGTGTGTATGTGTGTATATATATATATATATGTGTGTGTGTGTGTGTGTGTGAAAGGAGGTGCAGGAAAGAGGGTTAAAGACACATTATAGAGAACGAGCACAAAATGGTATTTACTATGAAAAGAAGAACAACTTCACATTTTAAATTGCAGTTTTAGGAAATTGCATTGCTCATTTCACACTTCTTCCCAGTGACAGAATATGTAAAGTGTGAACTTTGTTTTCCCTCTAATTGTAGAAGCCCATTTTTGCTTGTTCGTTTGTATGTGTTTACATCTCTCTTTCCTCTACCTTCTTACTATATTAGTAAATAATTGTTCCTGGGTAATAACTAAGAACCAATATTTATTTGGTGGAATGAAACCCCGTCTGAAACATAACGATTTAGTATTCATATCCGTGAACGAGGCTCAATATAGTCGTAATACAAATCTGAATAATATTAAAGCTTTGTTAGATAGATAAACGGTAGCCTACATTGGCAAAAGAAACTCATACTTGTCAAAATTTACACCATATCTCAAAAGAGATGAGCCTATGGACTGGAATAATTTTGTCACATTAGATTGCTTCATATTTAAAAGTTACATATAAGGTTCTTTTGAGGACGATAGTTTAGAGATTACAGCGAATATGTCATATGATATGGTTATTGATTTTAAATATTTAGAAACAATTTTAACTAGCAATAATGATATTAGAGTGGAAATTAGAAAAAGAATATGGTCGAGAAATGAATCATATTATTGGCCTGCTCTTGTGTGGGGGGAGGTTTGTAAACCATTCAACTGTAATTTGAGTCTAGAACCTTGTCATTACTGGAAAAAGAGGTTAGATGAGCCTCACATATAGTCCAAAATACATCTCTATATTTTGAAATTCTATGATAACTTTGGAAAAACGATGCACTGATGTGAATAAATATAAATATAATTTGCATATTAAATTAAAGGCCTCTTTTACATGTGGTATGCTAAGAAAAATCCCTCTAAAATTCAGAAACTCTCCTGAATTTTTTACTAGCTTGGTAGGATTTTTTAAAATAGGAAACAACATTAAAATATATTAACTGAAAATTTATTATATTGAATTTAGAAAAAAAATATCTAAACTTTTATGATATTATAGCATTTTAATAAATATTGCCCCGGAAGTTACTTGAAGTTGTATTACTACTATAAAATTTATCAGAATAATATTTGATAAATATTATACTTAAATACATTTTAACTGAAAATTCAAAGCTTGATAAAATTTATTAACAACCTTTATACATTCCATGTTAATATTTAAAATTTTATTTGTTACCTTGAAGGTTGAATATTAACAGGGTATCTATGTCTTTAATTAATTTGAAGTTATAGTATTTGTTTCTTGAAATTAATTTAGTAAAATTTAGATAACATGGTCATAAAACTAGTTAATAAATGTACGAAGCTTTATTTCAGAGTACTACAATGTTATACTCCATAACATTTTACTTGAATAGATAAACGTGGACACGCTTGGATCACAATCTTAAGCACAATGGATATTTTACTATTTAAACTTACCACATTTGATTATAGAAGTTACAGGCAAAGCAAAATATACGGTTTTAATTAAAGAATAAATACCATTTGCATTTCGTATCAGGAAAGTTGACTATTTAAAGTTTATTAAGTCATATTATACACCTTACAGCACGTAATAATTGATATATAATCCAGAAAATAAACACAAATAATAAACATGTTAAATAATTTAATTTTAATTTAGATAATTAAAATAATCGAGCAATTGAAACAGTAAGTATTGTAAAAGAAACTCGCCTAATATTTTTCTTTTGTGCATTAGCTATTGAGAAACGCGAAGCTAAGCAAACAGAGATCAAAATGTTGAAATTAATAATTGCTCTTACTATTATTGTGAAAGTAAGATAATTTTAATTTCACCTATCACTTTACACAACGAGTTAATTTTTTTTACATTATATTTGGCAAACTCAATATATGTTTTCTCGATTTATAGTTTTGTTATTTTACTTTATTATTTATAAAACTATATTTGCTTTGACTCTATAATTTCAAATAGTGCAATATTTTAAAACAAATTTTATAATTATTAATATAGCCCACGATAAAATGTATTATAATATTAGTATAAATTTTTGAAATTGTATATTATATATAGTGTAAAGAAAATGCATATTGATGCTATAGTTAATAATATTACTATTTAATTTTTTTCCTTATTTCAGTGTTGCAATGGTGCATCTTATAGAGCAGGTAAGTTTACCAAAATTAATTTTGGCTAATTTAAAAAGCATAAACTTAGTATATTTATTTGATGTTTAAAAATTCATTTAATATACAAGCGCTAATAATTAGTACTTATAGACCATCTTTATAACAAAAAAGCTTATTTACATTTTCAGGGACCATACTATATTTTAATTTGAAGGTAAATTTTAATAAAATGTAATCTTCATATTTAAAAAAAAAATTGTCTATGATCTAATAATATAGTCCTTAGACAGTTTTAGATTAAGTTTTTCAAACATATGTTAGGCTAGCTTATATTATTTATTTAATAACTTACTCACTCTTTGGCATTAGGAATTTGAAAATTCATTGCACCACTTACTAAAGTACGCCACCCATCCATATCTTGAGCTAGTTCTATCCAGTTCACCTCACTACACAATATTTTTTCAGGTTGATTCTAATCTTATCCTCCCATCTGCATCTAGGTCTTCCCAATGGTCTCTTACCATTAGGTTTGTCAGTCAATATATTATATTCTGAGTTTAACATTCCTTAAAAGCAGGTGAGATGACAACCTACTGACAGAGTAATAGCATACATTTCCAGAATGTATTCTTTTACTAATTTCCAATCTATTATCGTTATTGCTAGATATTTAAACTCACTAACCCTGTAGAATAATTGGTGGTTTCTTGTTATCTCTAAATAATATCGTCCCCTATCTATGTTATATGTGTGAACATATACTTAGTTTTTTCAGCGCTCACTTCTAAACCCATTTACCTACTGGTAGCTAGTAAAATTTTGACATCTTTTGAAACAGCTTCTTTACTATTGCTCAATAAACCTAAATCATTTGCGTATCCTAATAGCCTCATTGTACCGTTTAGTGTCAACCATTATCTACTCTCTTGACTTAGCTTAAAAGCATACTTTGAGGCTAGACTAAAAATTAATGGGGAAAATACATCACCTTGGTCAATATATATTTCAAAAATTCATATCCCAATTTATGTAAGCTAGACTTAAAAACAAACATGAATATATATTGCTTTGCTTAATTCCTGGATAAATTGTAAATTTTGCTGTGTACTTTAGAAACTATCCCAAATAAGAGCTAGCTTGAACTTTTTGTAATTTACTTTCATAAAGTAATTCAAAGAAAGTGGGTTAGTTCGATACTCGACAGCGTATGGTGTTTTGTCCAACTTTGTACCTACTAATTAGCAACATATCATGATTATATAATATGTACGTTACTTGTTTAAACATCTCTAAGAATAAAACTACCCATTAATAACGCTTAATTGAAACATTTAGTTTTAGAATGTATCTAATTAGCTGTGGAAATAGTGTATTTTGAAATTATCTCACTTTTCCTGGTCTTTTTAGACACACAAATTATTTTTACAGCTATTTTTATATTAATAAGGATAGAGATTAAAATATCACGTTATTCTCATGGTTTTATATACAATACCTCTCATATAACTTGGGCAAATTTTTTTTTTAAAACTGCCTTAATAAATAGATCACTAAGCAAGGTACATTCTTACATTGTTCCTTGATACAATGATGCATTTTGGGAACCTTTAATGCAAAGAGAAACATTTTTCTTGTATTTTAAATAATCTCAAATATATTTGAAAATTACATGGACATTTTAAAATAGCCCCGATATTTCTTTGAATTTTCCATGTTATATAATTTCCCTAGCTTTTACAAAATACCCTCTTTCTTATAGTGTGTTTATATTGGTGTTAAGCTAGAACATATTTTTATAATGAGATATCAAGAGAATAAACTGTTTGACCATTTTTGAACAAACATGATTTTAAAACAAATCACATTTTAATTGTTATTTATTTATGATTGATGACATGAGAACCAAGAGTTTTAGGCCTTATATCGTGTACCATGGCTGGCAATGAGCTTTGCACACCGTGGCCTTATATCCTCTAATAAATGAATGATGGTGCATTTAATTAAAAAATACCCACTTCAGTGGCCGCATCGTCTAAGGTGTCACTCTCACAATAGATTGGACTTATGATGACGGGAAGATTGGAATTTGAATCCTTGTTGTGTGAACCGACTGTGGTTTTAAATAAATGGTTTTCCACTCTATCTCTCCATCTAAATTCGGGTACACTTCCTCTAAATTCTTTGTCCCTAACATATTAACGTAATTAGTGCATATGCGTTTAGCCTGAACGAATAATATGACGTGAAGCAAAATATAAATTAAAATTAAAATCTAAAACAACCACATCTCTCTACACTCCCTCTGATAAAATAACCACATCTCTTTACACTTCCTCTGATAAAATAATCACATCTCTTTATACTCCCTCTGATAAAATAATCACATCTCTCTACACTCCCTCTGATAAAATAACCACATCTCTTTACACTTCCTCTGATAAAATAATCACATCTCTTTATATTCCCTCTGATAAAATAAACACATCTCTTTACACTTCCTCTGATAAAATAAACACATCTCTTTACACTTCCCCTGATAAAATAAACACATCTCTTTACACTTCCTCTGATAAAATAATCACATCTCTTTACACTCCTTCTGATAAAATAACCACATCTCTTTGCACTCCCTCTGATAAAATAAACACATCTCTTTACACTACCTCTGATAAAATAAACACATCTCTTTGCACTCCCTCTGATAAAATAACCACATTTCTTTATTATAAGTAAACCACTAGCACCAAAATGTTACTTATATTTATTTCATTAATATTTTGATGTACTACATGTTTCATTTGCTGAATGGTCAAAGGCGTCACTCTCATGTTAGATTGTCCTGCTGATGACGGGGAGATCGAGGTTCTAAACCCTGTTGGGTCTACTGAGAGGGTTTTCCAAAATGGTTTGCCACTTTCCTTCCACGCAAATGCGGGTAGATTACCTCTGAAATGATTCCTTTGTCATTCATACCTCATTAGAGTAATTACCATAGACTGAATAGCTATTAACATGCAACGATAAAGAAAAATCTGAATTTTTTTAGACACTTTAACTGTCCATGTTTGCATATTTTTCAAATGTTCATGTATTCTCCTGAGTGTAGACCCGGCTAACCACAACATACGACGCTCGTCTCACAATGGTCCAGTATCCCGATACTATTTTGGTCCGGGGCCCGAGATCTCTCAAAGGTATGGAACACAAATTTAAAAAAATCCTAGCAATTTTACGTTGGCATATCATTTGTCTGCATTGGAGGGAAAAAGTCTTAAACACAATAATTAATTCAACTGCCCAATTATTTTTGGTATATTTTAGGGTGTGTGGATTCCACCTTTAAATGCGAAAAAAGGTGTCGGACTTCTGTGCTAGGGGTCCGGGGTTCAATCCTCGGTCCCGGCACTAGATTTATCTGATTGCCAAACCCTTCCTTCACCTCTGACAAGATGTGTATTAATCACAACTTGTGCATGTGAGGAATGCCAGGCCTTCACCGTGGTTCGGATTCCACGTTAAACTGTAAGTCCTCCATTTCACTTCACAATCACCCTACCATTACACATTAGCGTAAGTGCGTATAACCCGAACGGGTAGTAAGACGCGGTGCTAATAATAATAAATACGAAAAAAATTCAAAACGAAACTTGAAACATGCGAAGCTAAGTCAAGCCAAACGTCAAATATAATATTTATGTTGTCTGCTCACTTATAGTATTATGTAACATTAAGTACATCTTGCCAAACATCAAGGTTTATGCTGACTTATCTGAGTTTATCTATGCTTAGGCTATAGGTGTAATTTAATCAATTGGTGTAAAAAAGTGCTTATTAACGGTTATAGAATTATATTATATTTAATGATATATTTCAAATTTGTATATAATACATTAAAGTTTTATTCTTATTCATACATTTTTCGAAGATGTGAAGGTTTTTGTGGCTGTCCAAGCCAAAGCAAAGGACTACAATATTTAGAAACTTCGCGCACTCCAACTATTTTTTACTTACATATTATTGGCACTAGGAACTTGAAAGTTCATCGATACACTTACAAAATGACGCCACCTATCCCTATCTTGAGCTAGCTCTCTCCATCCAGTCCACCTCACTACACATTATCTCTTTAATATCCATTCTAATGCTATCCTACTATCTGCGTCCAGATCTTCCCAAGGGTCTCTTGCCATTGGGTTTGCCAGTCAATACCCTGAACACGGTTCTAGATTCTTCCATTCACTCTGCATGTCCTGCCCACCGTAATCTACGAGACTTTATTATCTAAACAATATCCGGAGATGAGTAAAGGCTATGTAACTCATCATAATGTAACCTCCCCTATCCACATTTTCATCCCTTTTAGGACGAAATATTTTCCTAATTACTATGTTTTCAAACACCCTAAATCTATAATCGTCATGTGTTAATTATCTATATTAACAACAATTGACTGTTATTATTATTATTATTATTATTATAATTATTAGCACCACGTTTTACTACCCGTTCGGGCTGTACGCACTTACGCTAATGTGTAATGGTAGGACGGTTGTGAGATGAAATGGAGGACCTACAGTTTAACGTGGAATCCGAACCACGGTGGAGACCTGGAATTCCTCACATTCACAAGTTGTGATTAATACACGTCTTGTCAGAGGTGAAGGAAGGGTTCGGCAATCAGATAAATCTGTGCCGGGACCGAGGATTGAATCCCGGACCCCACCACAGAAGTCTGACACCTTACCCCTAAACCACCAGGTCACCACTTTTGACTATTGAATTTATTCTCACTCTGTTAGCAATATATACTGTATATATATGAATGTATTTATATTGGCATGGTGTCTTAATACCCTTCAAGAGGATTAGTATTTTATGACATTAAACATGTAGGGACTCGAATTTAAGCCTTTACCTCATCTACCACTTTTAGACCAGACAAGACTTTCTTGACACCTTTGTTGGGTTTTTTTACTGGATTAATAACACCTTGAATTTTCAACCAGAACTCAAGGGATTATTCCTGTGATTCCAGACTACAGCGGTATAAGTTAATAATTACTATCTCTTTGCCACACCGAACGCTTACCTACCCTATTAAATTTACATAGAATAGCTAAGAGATAGGTACAGAAAGAGGATAGGTATGTATTATTTCTTCTCTAAGCTTATGCTATTTAACCTCCAATTATGATATATAATATCTACAGTATGTTTCACCCCCTCTGGACACCTGAGTGCTTCTCATACACCAATTACGTCCATTAGTTTGAAACTCAGGGGCCAAAATCCAGCGAAACACCTTGTACCATATATATTATACTGATTTAATACGAGATTGGGATTACAATGATCTTTAATAGCTTTAATAGCTAATAGACTCATCTCATTTAAAACCAAAGTTGGGATGATATCTAATATCCGATTATCTATATTATCTATAATAGCTGATAGACCAACTTAATGGAAATTGAGATAATTATCTATGCATTTACTACAAATCGTTTTTATTGATTATTAATTTAGAATCCTCCTATTCAAACCTGTAAAGTCCTTTTATAAAGTTATTTTACCAGGAATAAAAGTAATAGTACCCAAATACGTATATTAAATAACGTAATAATATTAACTGTTTGTGTTTTTCACCTCGCCAGGTATGACTTCTCGGCCGTGGAAAGGCAGCTTCCGGAAGAAAAACTCACAGAGATCATCACAGACCTGAAACCTCTTGACACTCACGAAGAAAACGGGGATGAAAGCGAGGGCGATAGGCCGGCGACGAGGAACTACGATGAGCAAAAACCTCAGAGTGTAATTGGAAACATCTTTGATTTTCTTAAGGAGAAGGCCGAGTATATCGTGGAAATACTCACGAAAGCCTTACAGAAGATTTCAGCTTTGATACTACCTCCGTCGCATTAACTTATCAGAGATACTTTTGTATACATTTAAGAAGGGGTAGTTTGATCATCGTAAATGTTGAGTATCCTATACGTGAGGCCATCAATTGAATCAAATGATTAGAGGAAAGAAGACACACGTTAACAATGACAGAATGTCTATTATTACCACCCATGGTGGAATAACCCTACATATAATTTAATTGTTTCTATATTTGGTATCTAAAGAAAAACCACATTAGAGAACACCAACTGATTTCATCTAAGTTTTGAATCAATTGAAAACTAACTATATCTATATAAATCACAAATTATTAAAAATAATACATAATGCTCAATATTTTCACTAGTTGATAAAAAATAAACAATTTATTTGGCTACTTAAAATAAGAACATCACTAAACTTGTAAATCCCCTATAGTTTTTAGTCCAAACATCTGACAACTATAATTAAATTTTGGGCTCACGCGCTGAATACAGAAATCAGTCTATTCCTTACTTTGTTATTAAAGGTTTAAAAAAATGTCTTTGCTCGTTAAGGACAGCGCTTAGTTTTATCAGATTTAGTTAATGGGGTAATATAAACATAAATGTATTAAAATAAAGCTTCCGTTCAATATATGTATATATAAATAACTGAAAATACATTTTAGCTTTAAGATGTCTTCATTTTACAGCTTCACATGAATTCCGCAACTAAATGCGTACAACCCGGACCAGTAGCAGGATCTGTTGCAAAAAACAAAAACAAAAAACAACACAAACTTACCTCTTCTTACGCCTAAGGCTTGACTTATATAAAGGAGGTATAGCTAGACTTAAAGGAAGATTTAGTAATACATACAATTCTTTAATATCTTTCATGAGAATCGCGGCATTTGATCAGACATTTTTAAACACAGTTCAAATGTGTTTATCAAATTACGTAATAACCATGACATAGATTAAAAAATTGTTGAGATAAAGACCTGTAGAAATTTACACTAGATATTTTATTTATTTATTTATTGAGAGCTTATTTTCCTAAGGTTGGATAATTGTGCTCCCTCATTTATCCAGAGCAGCGAACATCCTCTGATCTTCGTATGGTTGTTGTCACTCAGCCACTCCATCTGAAAGAAACCCCATACACTCGGGTAGAGGGAATGTAATTACTGGAAAAAAGAACCTTGACCTTAATTCCGCATTGAATTTCTATGAGTTTGTGAGAAAGTGCTACAAATTGATTTTAGACCCGTGGTTTTACTTCTCTTCTAGAGGAAGCTATGATACGTCATTTTATCGCTTGGTAAAAAATAAGTCAGCCTCGGCTGGTTTTGAACCCGCGAACTTTGGGTCTTTAGTTGAGCACTTTACATCAAGTACACTGAGTAGTATTTGATATATTTTCGCCAAAATAATTTTTTTTAATCATAAAAACTGAATAAAATACGGATCTTGGCTCGAGTTTTCTTGTATCCTATTTTAAGTGCCATAGAGGCGACTGAAATTAAAGAATCGGCGTGTGTTACAGCGTTAAAGGCACTCTTCTAAAAACAAAAGACTTCTAGATGTAGTGAAAATCCACCTTGATAGTTCACTTATGACTAAAAGAACAACTGGATATCTCAACAATTAATTTTAGATTAAATTAGGGATCTAGACCTCAAATACTCGAATCCAAAAGCGTAGAAAGGTAGGGGACCTGGGATTAACTGGACCCCTCTGGAATTTGTTGGATGCCACCTCAAGGGGGTCCACAAACAAATATAAAATCTAACGTTTAAGTTTTTTTTACTCTTACTAAAATGTCAATGTCATCAACCAAATATTAGTAAATGCATATTTTAATATTCACCTTCAAGACACAAAACTTCATATTGTAAAATTAGCTTCATCAATTGAACTTATTAAATCAAAATACAATAATAACCTATAAAAGGTTTTGTGGTTGTATAACATCACAAGACATTGTTAAGTCTCATAGATTAAGTTGTGCAGGACATGCAGCACTAATGGAAGAATCTAGAACCGTGGTCAGGGTATTGATTGACAAATCCAATGGGAAGAGGCCATTGGGAAGACCTAAACGTAGATGGGAGGATAGCATTAGTATGAACCTGAAATATGTAGGGTAAATGAGATGGAATGGATAGAATTATCTCAAGATAGGGATGGATGGTGCACTTTTGTAGGTTCTGCAATTAACTTTAGAGTTCATAATGACATAAAGTAGGTAAATAAATAAAGTGTTATTTAATTTTGTATTCAGCGATTTTAATATTAATTAAAAAGTAAATTGTACTTCAATCGTACCTACATTCTTATATATACTATTGTAGTTGGAAACAAAAAAAAATATAATTAGTAAACTACTCTGAAGTATTTCATATTCAGTAAAATAAACATTTGAAACATTTTTTATTATACATTTTGAGCAACATAAATATTTGTTCTCTGAAACACAACTATGTGACCCAGTGGTATAGTCATGTAAATCTGCAAATTTACTGCCTTATTATTGATAAGAATTAAAAATTAGTTTAAGTATTACCAACAAGGCTGGTTTCATGGAACTATCACCGAAATATGACTAGTTAGGTAGGGTCAATCTTGAATGGGTGTATAGGGTTTATAGAGGGTGGTATTTTCATAAATAGTTTTCTATTTTTCTTCCAGAAGAATATTATTAAATTCTTTCAAAATTCACCCTCTTAAACCTATGTAGTATTATTAAATGATTTCAGTGGACACCCTATGTGGGTCGTAAGTCATGTGTCAAAGAAAAATAATATTATAAATATTATATGAATTTATAGTAATTTTACTTAAATACGCAAATATAAATAAATTGTAGACGTCTCTTGTACAGTTTTACAAATAAAGTTTGGTTGTCCATTGGCTCTGTTCAAACAAATAGGGCTCAAGACTGGAGGCGAATAGTAATGGAATAACCGAGAATAGCGACGATAGATAAAAAAAAAAAGGGGGAGTGAAGTGAGGTAATTTCAAATTGACTTCATTTCCCTATTTGTGGGGTGCATGAAGTGAATTGATCTGTTCGCTACATGCTGTGAATTTTGTTGTTACTGTTGAAATACAGAAAGAAGAAAGGAAAGAGTTTTTAATAAATCTGTATTATGTTTGAAACATGTTGAAAACCATGTGACGCTCTGTGTGTTCGTGACAGGAAATGAAACCAACTCAACGAAATGTATAATTTGGCTTATTACAGATTTTCAATGAAAGCCGGGATCCTCCCTTACAATACGATACTGGATGTCAACACTGAAACAAATAAATGGTACGGCGCACCGCACAGACTTTCTCTCTCTTTCTATAAACTCGTAAGATTTCTGAACGGAAAATAATGTACATTGTATCATCACCACTCCACATAAGAACACGCATAAAATAATATACAATGATATAGAATCAATGAGAAAAGAGGAGCATCTTTGTCCACCTAAGAGCATTTCAAACAGTTTAATGTCTTCCACAAGGGTCAACACTTCATATTGAAATTTCGATTTCTGGTTAAAATTTTAACATTTTATAAGGTGTTGCAGATCTTCAAGTCATCGCATTGATATTTAATTATTCATTTATACATTTTGACCAATAAAAAATGTAAATATTGACTATTGAGTCTAAAATGGAGATAGATCATTGCTATGCAAACATTTCTCCTAAGAGCTTTAAGGAAAAATAACATACTTTTTTAGATACTTATATTTAATTACTCTATGGCATTGGAGAATTATTGCGTTAAGACTTAAGTAGTATATGTTTACAACTAAAGCTCACAAAATTGTATTAATATATTTGCAAATATCTCAGAAACTGTTGCTTTTATAAAAATATATGTCAAATAAAAGTTTTTTATTTCTAATAGTCCTACAATTTTGCAATGATAAGTTGTTTAGTTTCTCAAATAGTTGTGGAGATACGGAAATTAACGCTTCTGTAAAGTACCCTAAAAATCATTTTCATAGGAAAATGAAAATAGCCAGTTTATTTATAATCTTAATCAACGCCTAGATACGAATTTTAATCAAAATCGTTTGAGCAGATTTTGAGAAAACCAAATTTTTCTCTTTTCGCCCTTCAGTAAACTACCCTTAATTTTAAGTTTTTATAGACACACAGACAGACGGCATTGCAAAGACTATTTTTTAGGGTTCGGGGGGTCATGAGACGTCGACATCCATCAACATTTCAGGTTAGTTTTTTTTACGGTCGCAATACTTAAACTTTAATGTCCAAAAAGTTAAAAAATTCATATAATTGCGTATAGATTGAAAGTTATTGATTTTATAAAAATATGTTTCGGATAAAATATCTGTATTATAAATATATATACATATTTGTAATGCTAAGTAATTTCATATCTCAAATAGTTTCGGAGCTATTATAAAAAATGTTAATTTACGCATCAGACCGGAGCCCTTAAAGCCATTTTGCCGAAATATTGAGAGTAGCCATTTTGTTTGGAATATTTATTAATGTTCATAAATGAAATTTAATCAAAATCGTTAGAGCCGATTTTGAGAAAATCGACTTTTTCTCTTTTTTCCCTTCAGTAAACTACCCTTAATTTTAGGGGTAGATATCCAATTCCAAAAACCCCTCGGGGCAACCCTATGAAAACCCTAGATATGAAGTTTCAGCTCAATCGGTAAAATAGTTTAGGCTCTAGTTGGAGGTACAGACAGACAGACAGACAGACGGAAATTCAAAAACCACTTTTTCGGATTCAGGAAGTCATGAAACGTCAAAATTCATCAAAATCTCGAGTTCGAATTTTTTGACGATCACCATACTTTCTCTACCTGTAAGATAGAGAGAAAGTAAAAACTCTCAAGTTTTGCATATATTATAGGTCTCTACTGCTACTTGAGTAGAATTATCTAGCTATAAATAATTATATATATATACAAGGTGTACCGAAAATGTGGGACCAACCTCGGCGGTGGGCAAAAAATAAAAAAAGTTGATGTAAAAATGTGTCACATTCGACCTTGTTTCAGAGTTAGTCATGTTTGAAATCTAGTAATGTGGCGCTGCTTAATGTTATATGTAATAAGTACAACATTTTAGACTAAACATTCTAAATTTATAGCAAGGACGTTTGATTAACATGAGATAAGACTTTGAGCGTAATTAAGTTTAGTATTACTTTATAAAAAGGCCTTTTAACAAAGTTAACTTAAACTTAATTACCCTCCAAGCCTTATTTATTATCATGGAAATTCCTCAAAATGGCCAACTTTGGCCTGAATGAAACTTAACAGTCATCGTGTCCCAGAATGCCGCGCTCGTTCCTAGATAAAATATATTGCAATGCTTTCATTCAGGCCGAAGGTGGCCATTTTGAGCACTTTCTATAATGTTAAACAACAGCAAATTACTGCAGTACAAACATGACAATAGCTCTGAATCAAGGTCAAATGGGACACATGTTTGTATGAATTTTTGGTCATTGTTTTTTGTGTTTCCTGTCTACCGCTGAAGTGGGTCCCCATGGATTATTTTTTCAACACCTCGTCTTACTACCCATTCGGATTATATGCCTATGTACTAATTACACTAATTTTTAATTTAATTTTAGCACCGCGTCTTACTACCCGTTCGGGTTATACGCTCAATTACTAATTACTATAATGGATTAGGAATTGGGAAGGTTGAATTTAGAGGAAGTGAACCCGTATTTGCGTGGAGGGAGAGTGGAAAACCATTTAGTAAAAACCCTCCCCAATCCACCCGACCGAGATTCGAACCTCGATCTCCCCGTCCTCGGCAGTCAAGCTAAACACGACTAGCGAGTTAGCCAACTACGCCACCGAGGCGGGTTGGTTACACTAATGGCTTGGAGATTAGGAAGGTTTAATTGAGAGGAAGTGCACCAACATTTTATGTAGAAGAAGAGGGGAAAACCATTTAGGGAAAACATCCCTCAGTGCACCCGACCGGGATCGAACCCCAATCTCCCCATCTTTGGCAGTCTAGTAAAAAACGAGAGTAGAGCGCTAGACCACGTGGCCACCGAAGTGGTTGTCCCATATGCTACGGGAACATGTTGTGTATATTATATAATATATATATAATGTTGTATATTACATGAACCTCTAGTATCAATATAACGTAATTATTATAGCCCGGTGCTTCATGTTTAATCTATGCCCTGGCAAATATTAAAATATATATGTTTAGTCGTTTATTATCAAAGGCATGCATTACTGTTTCATGTAATATGTAATTCGTATTGTATACATGTAATTAGTGTATATTTAAAAATGATTTAATGTTAATAGTCATGTTTGTACAAAGTATTTTCAATTAAATCATGTTTATAATTCTAATTGCTCCTAGAAAAGTAAAAAAAATTAAAGGTCCTCTTCATAGAGTTTAATCTTACCTTATGATTTATTTAATTGTATGATATACTTTTTTTAAACACACATTACACACATTAACTATAAGCATTCACATACAATTACCAGGAGTTCAATGACGTGCAGTTCATTTGGGTAGGATATTTGAATGTTATTAATTTTAGATTTTAAATATCAATTATGGGGTAGTACGAGATATATATTTTGGTGCTGTTAAATCTTCAAAAAGGTTTGGCGTTAACAATATATAGACTTAAAAATGTAACAATCTTTTTGAGAATGCTCTTAATGTGAATTTCCTTTTTCATTTTTTCTCTCTGTTGTGTTCTTAGCTCCTTGTTTAAACAAAAATTGCGTTTTACCTTAGCCACTTCCTTTTTAAGAGTTTCAACACAATGAGACTTCAGTCGAGTTATTTGTCCGTAGGGACTCATTTCTATTCGAGATGCAGCAATTACCTCTTTATCCGTAAGAAGGGTTAAGTATGGATTTTATTCCTCTATGTCTATTGGTAGTAGTATCAATATTGTTGTCTTCTTTGTCTAGTGGCAGAAGTGTAAAGTGTGAATTGTGTTCTTTTATGTACGTAGATAGCAATATAAAGGGTGAAATGTGCACCTCTTTAGCCAGTGAAAAAGTGTAAATTGTGAACTTTTATCCTCTTTGTCGAGTGAAAACATTGTAAAATGCGCTCCTCTTTGTTCATAGACCGCATTGTAAAGTGTGAACCCTGCTCCACTTTGTCTAGGAAAAACAGTGTTAAGTGTGAACTATTATCCTCTTTGTCTAGGGAGAACCATGTAAAGTGTGAACTACTATCCTCTTTGTCTAGGGAAAACACAGTAAAGTGTGAACTATGATCCACTTTGTCTAGGGAAAACACTGTAAAGTGTGAACTATGATCCACTTTGTCTAGAGAAAACACTGTAAAGCGTGAACTATGATCCTCTTTGTCTAGGGAAAACCATCTAAAGTGTGAACCATGATCCTCTTTATCAAGTGGCAGCGTAGATATATGAACTGTGTTAAACATTTCATTGAGGAACATATTGTTCTTGCTAAAAGGGTTTAATATGTTTTAGTGTTACTTATTTAAATGTCAATTAACGAGTGATTTTATAGTATGTATAGTTAATGGTTGTTAAGAGGTGGTTTAGCACACTCACAATATAATATGAATCCCTAATGCATCTCTCTTTGTATTCGTTACATGTGTATAATCAATACCAACCTCATCAGGATTCGAATCAAAGTCCATTAGGGGAACATCGTCTGAAGTTCAGTATTACAACGATCATGATTACGGACAAGGTCCAGATCATCATGCATCACTATGCAGTATATAACTCTGAATACTCTACATACATCGTTTGGTACGACTCTACCTGATTGAATCTAACTAGGTTAATTACTAACTTTATCGGACGTTAATACTGAACGTGAAAGTTAAATTTATGTTTTATCGATGAAATCATGTAATGAGTGTTGTATTACAGTGGGTATTGATTTATTGTGGCGTTTAAACACGAGTACACAATGAGGCTATTGTTCACAGAGACAATAAATCCCGTTGTAAATGAAAGCAAAATTTTTATTGGAAATGGAGCGTACGATATTTCATGAAATGGCTTGGAGGCATATTAATGCCATAATTAAAGTTAAGGGCTAATAATTTTGATAAGACTTTTAAAATAATTTAATATAGTTGTAACAAAGTTAAAGCTTGTGGAATTTAAAATAAAATTTGATCTAAATCAAACGGTTGATGATGAATATAAAATTTGAGATGGCAAGGTTATGAACTCGCTATATTATAAAATAATTTTTAATTTTATAATAATTACTCGTCATATACTAACTTGCCATAGGATAAATTCAATATTAGCTCGCCATATGAATTAGGTACTATTTTAATTATTATTATAATGATAACAATATTAACTTACCAACTTATATTTATATTTAATAATTTACTGATTTTTGTAGATCCAATTATATAGAAATTCATCATGTTTTAAATATAATACAAACATTATTTTTTCATTTAAAATTAAATTTATACTCTCCTTTACCAAAATTCTAAGGGGTTTTCAAAATAAAACGAAGGAAGTTTTATTTAAAACGTGATTATCACGTAGGTTTGTATTTTTTTAAAGTGCTACCAACTACTTTAATGGCATCTATCGGACGCATCGAAAACTTGAGTTTCAGAGAATGTCGTACCTCTGGCAAGTCATCCGGCCAATTTTTTGTTTTGTAAGGACTGGCGCAGGTGTATCAGGTAATACCATACAAACATTTACATTACAATTTTAAAATGGTTGATGCAAAAACAAGAATAGTCATTCAGTAAATTGTTTTAACAACACCTTTTCTTTTTTTAATTTCCAAGCTCTGAGTCTTACTACCCGTCCGGCTAATCATGAATTTTTCACTTCTGAGGTAGGGATGCGGAAATGTAACGGAATTCTACCCACAATACTGGAAACGTTTGACAGAGGTTTGCTGGAGACATAATCAATGGATGGGTTTCGAATCCCCACTGGGTATACTGGGTATTTTTCCTAAACATATCACTAATCGCCCTCCAAGTGAATGTGGGTAAATCTTCTCTAAATCACTCTTAGGAATGGGTGTAAATATGTGGTTAGGTCAGACGTAGAGCTCAGACAAACGTAATCTGAACTTGCGTGGGAAGAGTGGAAAACCAATTAATAATAAATGGTACGGTACACCACACAGACTTTCTCACTTTTTAAAATATGTGAAGCTAAATATATAATGTTGGAGAAACATTTAATCAAAGAGCATACATGAAATAATACACATTACTGTATTACAGAAACATTGAAAAAAGAGGATCTTCTCTATTCACCAAAAAGCGTAAAAATCAATTTAATTTGTAAAAGAAATGCATAAAAATATATTATTTGGTAATAGCTCAGAAACTGTTAGTTTTACAAAAAAAAGTTCCAAATAAAATGTTCTATAATTTTAATAGTATTACAACTTAACAATCATTCGTTTTTTCTGATATCAAATAGTTGGAGATATTATTAAAATTGGAAACTTTTGCATATGTAACTACCCTTTTAAGTTTATTTTAATGGTAAAATGGGAAATGTCATTTAGTTTTTAATGTTAAACAATGTTTGGATACAAAATTTATTCAAAATCGTTTGAGCGAATTTCGAGGAAATCGATTTTATTTCTTTTTGCACTGTAATAAGCTACCTATCCACAGATACGAAGTTTTAGCTCGACTGGTGAAATAGTTTAGGCTCTACTCTCAGACACAAACAGACAGACAGACAGCATAGCAAAAACAACTCTTTTGGTTTCAGGCAATCATGAAACGTCGATATTTATCAAAATTTCTAGTTAAATATTTTTTAACGATCACAATACTTGTTTCCCCGAGAGGTTGAGAGAAAATAAAAATCTCAGTACATCATGCCAATAAAGTCCTGAACTCTCCACCACCGGCCAACCAGACAAAAGAAGACAGGTGATTTTTTCCACTAGTCCACCAATGTGGGTCACACGGCTATCTTTACTCTCTCTCGACACCTTGGAAAGAAAGTAATGTGATCGTAAAAAAAAAAAAAAATTGAAATTAAATTTTGGTAAATGTCGACGTTTCATGATCCTTTTAAACCAAAGAAGTGATTTTTGCAATTCTGTCTGTCTTTTAGTTTCGAGTCTAGCCCAAAGTACAATTTGACTGATTGGGCTAAAACTTGGTATCTGGGGTTTAATAAGGTTCCCCCGGGGTGTTTTTGGAATTAGATATCCAACCCTAAATTTAAGGGTAATTTACTGTAGGGCAAAAAGCGAGAAAAGCGATTTCCTCAAAACTCTCTGTAACGATTTTAATTAAATTTTATATCTAGACACTGTTAATCATTATACTCAAAATGAAAACTCTCATTTTCTCATAAAAATGAATTTGGGGATATTTTACATAGGGAAATTTTCCAATTTTGATCATTTCTCCACAACTATTTGAAACATGAAATACCTTACCATTGTTAAGTTGTAGTACTATTAAAGATAAAAATCTTTTATTTGAAATATGTAATTATGAAAGAGATATTCCTATTTTCAACCCTTCTTTATAGAGAAGGCATTGCAAGACAAATAATAAAAAAGTAGATCATTAGGGATCTTTATTTGGCCCTCACCCAAATCAGTCAAACCCAAGTAACCAAACCTAGCAGTGTTAACTATCAGTGAAATAAAGTATTCAACTATTCAAGTTAAGGAAGTTAGGGTTTGCTTTATGTAAATGCATAACGAATAACATACAATTAACAATGGCCTGAAGGCCGTTTTATTATCATAGATAATTATAAAAAGGTTAACAATATTAATTTTATTGATTGTGGACAATGCACAATAGCAAATAATACAACAATATTTATCGGGAAGAGAATAAATGTACTTAAATAAAAAAATATATTATAATGTTACAGAGTACTAAATGCATTCATCTAGATTAAAGAATATTCATAATAAGTTAACAGAACCAATACAAAAGTAAACAAAGTTAATTATTGCGAACAATAATCAAAACGAAATGAAAGCTGGAATAAACCCTATCGTCAAATCAACATGGCTAAGCCATTCAAAAGATGCCTATAAATATCTGAAATTAAGCTTGTTATAAAGTCTATACATATACCTGGCTACAATATTTACAAATAAAGTCATTTTCTCATCTAACAACCCTTGAGGTGGGGGTAGCCTACACACTAAAAGCTTAGTATTTTTCTAACTTATTTACTTAGTCCATAATCAAATTTAAACATAGTAAAATCATTTATAGAATTTCCCATTCACGTAGAAATTGAAAATATGATATCAAATCATATTAATTTCATCTAGCCACACTACAACTGAATGAATATAGCCAAACAAAATATAGTGCAAGATAGTGCACAAAGATTAAATTACTTAAATTTGATTTGCGAATAATATAACCTAACCAGCACTAAAAGACATAAGAGTATAACATGCCTGTAACCAAAACAAATCTAATTATCAGGAAAATTAATTTAGTACAAAATTAATAAATAAATATGCCAAAGCATTATCAAATTGGATCCCTTCATAATTTAGAAGGAGTTTAGTCGCTCCTCAGTTTTCCAATAAAAAATTATAAAAAAACCTTTCCAAAATAATGCACACTGAAATGTTATAAGTTCCTAAATCCTAATTGCATCAAAGAGTGATCGTTTCGGTCTGGGTATCAGCTTATATTTCCTTTAGAACAGTGGGAAAAATGGTAGGGATATATTCCATGACCGATGAAGTCAACTTTGGCTAGTCAGGAAACGGCTCACGCATCGACGCCTGCGCACAACGTCGATACGAAGATTAAGAGGGGGTAGGGCAACACACGTGATAGCACTTGTCGCTTGTTTCCCCAAGCTTTGACACCTGCGCAGCGTCCTCAACTCGGGGATAAGTGAACGGGATCACATTGCATTCCGAGTCTTCTTTCTAGTTTTCTCGCCAACTTGAATGATAAACAGTGTTCTGGGTTGACTTGCGTTGAGGATCCATACCAGGCGCTGATTTCACGGTAAAATGGGGTAAGCGTGTATACACCTTTTTTAGGTGGCGGAGGTTGGTGGCGAAGGTTGGTGGCGAAGATAGTTAGTAGCCACGGTACACTTTTCTCAAAATTTTCTGTAACATTGTTCCTAGTTCCTAATGCCATAGAGTAAGTTAGCAGCAATGAATAGTATTTCATTTATAATTTTTAGTGTAGTGTTTCTACAGCAATGTATAGACCTACTACTCCTTTCACAAATCTTACGAGTTTTTAGTAAATGTATATTTTAAGATAAAAGGGATCAAGTCTGTGTGGTGAACAGTACAATTTTTTTTAGTACCGCGTTTTACCAGCTGTTTGGGCTTTGCGCTTATGTAATAATTACGCTAACGTGCTAGGACTTAGGAAGGTTATATTTATAGGAAGTGTACCTTCATTTGTTTGGAGGGAGAGTGGAAAACGATTTTGGAAAATCTCAATACAACACAAGTGTACCCGGCCATGTGAAGTTTGAAACCAAGTCTCCTGGATCAGCGCTAAAGACGGTAGCGCTGAACTAACTTTCAAAAATAACATCTTAAAAACCACTTCTAATATTTGTCAATAAAACTCGACCGAATAATTCACTGCCACTGTAGTTCCAAGATAACGTGTTCCAACCTTTTCTCTTAAATTTACTTTATCTTCTTGATACTATGCGTGCCTCAGGTAATATTTCTTCGAGAAGATTTATTTATCTCAGAGTTTCAGGACTTTTTTTTTATTTCACTACTATGGAAAGTGGTCGCGTATGAATTATTCACAATATCCATCTATAAAACAGTGACGACAGTTTCAATAACCCCAGGGTCTTCGAAACAGTAAAGATACTTATGTATCTGTCCCTTCGTTCGAAAACAAAAATATAATCCTTATTTATATTTACCTATTGTTCTCTTTTATGAATAAAAGGGAAACTGTGTAACATTCTAGTCTATCCCCGTCTACAAGACCTAAATAAAAGAAAGGGTGAACTAATAGCATGTGAGGCATATAAATTGAAGAAATACTAAAAAGACCAGGATATAATTTAAACAATATTTTAATTTTAACTGAAACAAGAATTTTACAGAATACGTCTTATGTTCTGAATATTTGGCGGTATACAATAATGACTCGTAGAGAAATATATTAAATCCTAATGATATTATATAGGTCAGAGACTTAGTATTTTATAGGTAAAGAAGTCGCATACAAAATATAGGCCTAACTGAGGCACGTAACTCATAGCCATAGTTCTTTAAAATAAAGTCTAAAAACTTTCTATAAAAGAAAGCGGTGAAAGACGTACTTAAAGACTCAACATACATTATTATTATTAGCGCCGCGTCTTACTACCCGTTCGAGTTACACGCACTTACGCTAATGTGTAATGGTATGGTGATTGTGAGATGAAATGGAGGACCTTACAGTTTAACGTGGAATCCGAACCACGGTAGAGGCCTGGCATTCCTCACATTCACAAGTTGTGATTAATACAAGTCTTGTCAGAGGCGAAGGAAGGGTTTGGCAATCAGAAAAATCTGTGCTGGGACCGAGGTAGCCTAATCAAACACACACGACCTGACTGAAGGAGTCGAATGAAACAAAATATTTGAGATAGTATTAATATTGTAGTTATAATAATGAGACGTCATAATAATAAATAAACCAAGTACTCGATAAGTCCAACTTTGTAACAAACTAAATAGATAATTAGTGGCTAATCTATATATCAAAGAGGCATGTTAAAGAAAATCAAATTGTCACACGGTGACACTAAATTTTACTAGAAAATTCTGAATTAATTAATATTAATTAGATATTAACTATGTCTGTTACAGTTGTGGCATAACACATCCTGATTTGAATCAAATGTTTACTCCTTTTTAACAAGAGAATTGTTAACAACCCACATCGGTGGTTGAATGGTCCAAGGAATCACTCTCGCAATATACTAGACTTGTGAATAAGGGGAGTTCAGGTTTCGAATCCCGGTAGGGTGTGTTGAGGGTGATTTTCATAAATGGTTTTACACTATCCTTCCACGCAAATGCAGGTGCAATCCATTTATATTCAACCTTCTTCAGCCTTTGGCAAAATTAGTACATATGCATAATGCCCGAATGGGTAGTACAGTCAGACGTACTAAAAAAGATCCATGGATTATATAATTTTATATTAAAATTATAAGTCTTAGTATTTGTAGTTCATAACATTCATGGTTTACTCATTTTGGTGGCTGCATGGTCTAAGGAGTTACTCTCACAACAGACTAGATTTCCGATGACGGAGAGTTCGGGGTTCAGATCCTGGTTGTGTGTACTGATAATATTTTTCTTAGATGGTTTTCCACGCTTCCTCCACGCGAATTCGGGTACATTTCCTCTCAATTCAACCTTGATAATCTCTAACACACTAGCGCAATTAGTAGATATGCATTAATCCTGAAATGTAAATAAAATAGGGTTAAAGAAATCCAAAGTCTACATATCATTATCTAAAAATTACATCTCAGTATTTATTTGGAGTTGTTAAGATCAACGGGTAACATCTTTAAATTTTACCTTAGCCTTTGCAATATCGAAATCATCTGTATCAAGGTCAGGGTAAGATTGACTAGCTTATTTAAAAATTCCTTTACACCAAGACTGGGTCCTCACTAGTTGATGTCTCTTTCTAGTAGATCACTTGCTGTGAGATCTCCAAGACCAGACAAGTCGCAAGATTTTTGTGTTTTATTCTATTTGATGTAGAATTAATATAGATTCTTATTAAATAATTTTGTTTTTTATATGACCACTACACTGAGGTCTATAGTGTGTCTTTTGTCACAAAAAAAAGTTAAGGATTTCTGTCCTAGACCACGTGTCCACCAATGTGGGTAATGCAAGTTTATTTTATTTTATTTATTTAGCACCGCGTATTTATTACTCATTCGCGGTATACGCTTATGTACTAATTACGCTAGCGGGTTAGGAATTGGGAAGGCCGAATTTAGAGGAAGTGAACCCAAATAGAGGGAGAGTGGAAAACCATTTAGGAAAAACCACCCCCAGTTCACCCGACCAATATTCGAACCTGGCTCTTCCCTTCTTCGGCAGTCTATCTCAACACAAAACCGGCGCGTTAGCTAAATACGCCACCTAGGCGGGTTAATACAAGTTAAATATTTTATTTTTATTTTTTATTTGTAAGGTTTTTATTATTAAATATTAAACATCTTCATCAAAACATGAATAAGACATGAGAATACAAAGAAAAATAATAGTTAACATCAGCCCCGAAGGGCTCTCGAAAACAAAACGTCATAGAGTAAGAACAAAAGGCAGTTTGAGAAGATATTGGCGCCTGGCGGGCTGATAATTACCTTCTTCAGGTTAGGGGTGGGAAAATTATACAAAAACCCACCCCGTAGCTAATAATGGGTCGCTTAACCTTAAAATTATATACATAGTACACATGAGGGGGGCAAGTTAAATAATAAAAAAAAAATTGTTAGGCCTATATTTGAACTTCCCACGCGTGAACAAGCAAGTTAGGGTAACCTGCACCTAAAGTTTTCTCATCATCACTCTATTCTCAAGTAGTTGAAAAGGAGTTTGGGTAGAATTATGGTAGGTGTTGGGGAAGGGGAGCGCCGTTTAAAGGGATAGTTGTTCAAGTTTCGTCCCAAGTTGCAGCCCCTGAACAGCGTCATCTTTGAGGGGTGAAGGGAAGGAGGTGGAAGTGTGACTCAGCACTTCACTAATGCGCTCTATCGGTGTGAGGAGGCGTAACCAACTGTTCCAACTTCTAACGCTAACTACCTCAACTCAGTATTATCTTAGATGAACCCCTGTTAGCATTCTGATTCCGCTAGTTCAGCCCTAAGGTACGGGAGTATTTTGCTATTGTGTAGTAATATTATTTAAAGGATCAGGATTTTTATGAACTTAAAATTATATTAAAAAAATACGTTTAATATGACCTAAGAGTTCTAAAAAAATGATTTTCAAATTTTCTAGAAATACCTAAAAAAAAAAGGAACAGAAAATGGTGATAAAGGCACATAACTAAATCAAACATACACTTTACAAAAAAATGTAAAATGCAATGAAAAGCCTTTAACATCGAAACGTTTGCATTCTTCCGAATAAGATATTGATTTATAAATACTTACTTAAGAAGTAACAGATATCCCATCTCAACGCAACCCTCTTTGGCTTAATTACAGTGTCTCATCAGGAATGTTTATTTTACAATCATAAAAGCCAAGAGGTTACATAGCTCATTTTCAAAATTATATTCTTATACCGACAACTATGTAATGAATTTTTTTAATATTTGAACATTTATGCATTGATAAAATATTGTTAGTACTTAGAAATATACCTATTCAACATTATTGACTTAAAATATATTAAAATTCCTAAAAATGCCTAAAAAAATACTTAAAATACATATGTTTTCCCAACAAGGGGATTGTGAACAGAGCCATATACTTATGGGCAGTGTATATGAAGAAAATAATGAAAATGACACGCCATTAAAATCTGGGTCCTTTATATTATTTTAGCTTATTATGCAGGTCTAATTTGTTCTCATCTCGGAAAAGTTAGGTGTGCTTTTTTCCCATCACGTCTTAATACCAGATCGGGCTATACGCATTCACCAATAATTAAGATCATAGAAAAGGGATAAGGAAGATATAGTTTCGGAGGAAGTGTACTTGCATTTATTTGGAGCGAGACTGGGATAACATTTTAGGAAAATAAAACACTCAGTATATCCAACCGGAGTTTGAAACCCATTCTCCCCTTCACAAATAATTCGGTATAAGACAATTGTGACGCGTCAGAGCATGCTACCACCGATGCGGGTAATTTATAATATATATTGTGTCGTATGTATTTGTAGAAAAGGATTATGGCAAGATCAGAGTTGAAATATACTTTTTTTAAATTTTTTGTAGGTACTCAAAGTAACATTAAATATTAGTTAACAATTTAAAACTTAAAATTATATTAATCTCTTTTAAGTATTAAGATATGAATCTGAAAAATTTACATTCAAAATATATTAATATACTAATTATATATATGTCTGTATTAATACAAGGTTACTTTGATATCCCATCAAATGAAAATGTATTCGCATTGTAAGTACAACTAAATAATTAACACAAAACTTAATCAATAAATAAACTAGTATTTGGTTATATGAACCGGTTAATTTCACCTAAGGTTTGCCAACTTCAGAAAAAATTGAAAAGATGCCTATCAAAACCAAGTAAGATAAGTATTTGAACAAGATTTTTTTATTTGAAAGCTTTTTAATAAACCTATATGGTAATACAAAATCAGTTTGTAGAATAACATATTCAATTTAATAATTCTTCAGCAATGCAATTTTAGAATAAATTTTTAACTAAGCCAGGTTCAAGGTTTCGTTACTGGACACGCAGAATAATAGTTATGTTAATCTAGATTGGTCCGCCAGTGACAGAGAGTTCAAGGTTTGAATCCAAGCTTTTGTTCTGAGGGTGTTTCTTCATAAAGAGTTTTTCACTTTACCTCCAAGCATATTTGGGTGAGGTTCCCCTAAATTCTACCATCCTCATTTTTATCCCATTGGAATAAATTTAAATGCGTACAACCCAGACGGATAGTAAGAATCGATGGAACAAAAAAATGTTAACAATAGTAATGATGTTTGCTAATGTATTTTTAAAACTCTTTTATAACCCTATGACAAATGAAACATATCATATAACACGAAGAAATATGTTAAAACTTTCCTCTCAGTTGAATTTGAAAAAGCATAGTCGAGTTGATGTCTTCTTTTTCTCCCCAACTCCTTAAGATCCTTAAGGACTAAAGAGGTGGAGCTCATTCGGATGGCGTGAAAACTGCTGTTTAAATGATTAATGTCGTCGTAAAGTACGACTCGAAATTCACCGTGCGCTCCAAAATGTGTCCCATTTTGAATGCTCCAATGTTCACTACGGATGCTAACCTGGACATTTGTTCTGCTTGCCTTTGGGAAATGGAATGAAAACGCGAAAGACACGAAATGATGATGGCGATTTATTCTAGATGAAAAGTTAAGAACGTAAAGACTTTATACTTCTGAGAAACGCACCTACAAGTTTTTGCTTATTAATTTGAAAATTATTTTAGTTTCTTTTTATTTGTTCAAATTTGATATTACAATTTGTAAACAGAATCATAAAAACAAATTTAAAAACCTATTAAACATTATAAACAAGTAGTTTAAACATTATTCTTTGAAATTTGATTATGAATTACCCACAGCGGTGGGCATTCGAACTAAATGTCAAGCTCATATATTCTGATTTACTGGTAATGGAAATATTAAGGTTTGAATCACAGCTGTACGTACTGAGAGTAAATTTTCCTGAATTATTTGATAATATCCCTCCAGGCCAATGTGGGTGGGAATATTTCATCTAATCAAAACTTCCTTATTCCTACCCAATTATTGTTATCAAATGTGTATAGCCTGGATAGGTAGCGAGGCATGTAGATACAGAGATAAGAATTCAAACTATTCTGCTAAGCTTATACAAAACATGTTTTATATAATCATAATAGTTTATTATTTGCATTTAAATAATTCTCTAGTTTTTATCACCATTAAATAGTATCATACCCGCTTCGGCGACCGAGTGGTCTAACGCGCTACTTTCTTGTTAGACTAGACTGCCAAAGAGGGGGAGATCGGGGTTCGATCCCAATCGGGCGCACTGAGGCTGCTTTTTCCTAAATGGTCTACACATATTCAGGTCCCCCTCCCCTAAATTCGTTCCCAACACAATAGTGTAATTAGTGGGCCTATATGTGTGAGTAGATCACGAACGGTAAGTAAGATTCGGTGCTAAAAATAAAAGTGGTATTAATGTATAAGTCTCACTCTTTCAAGTTGGACAGCTAGCACCACATCAAAGCTGTGAATTTATTCATGGTGCCTTGCAAAGATTTAACATTCTAACATCAACTTAAAATTCAAATAAGATTTCAACAAACTAAATCAAGGATTTATATATATATATACATATGTTATATATAAACATATATATAAACTTATATATAAACAAAAGAGAAACCTAAAGAATATAGCTAGTATAATATTCGTTAGTCAACTCATGCGATCTTTAACAAATCATGGAAGATACTCAACATTTCTTAGTCAACTCACTGATGTAATTTTCACCCTGAAGCGTTTCCGTAAGGAAACAACTTGCACAGGCTTTGCAACTCGGTAAAACTTTTCCCCTTATCTCGAACAAAGTTCCTTTAAGCCTATTGTTATAGTACAAAGTAGTAAAGGGCGTCTGTAAAGCACATTCTGGAAGCTTCCGCGGAAGAAAGTTTTTAGAAAGCAAACATTTCAATGTTACCCCGCTAGTACTAGACCACAAAAAAAAAATAGCGTATCTTTTGATAACATTTGCCCAAGTTTTAATCTTCTTTAATTATTATTTGAGAAATTTCTACATATTGCCTTATTTGCTAAGATTTATAGGGAAGTATTGACACTTTTGTGGTAAATAAAACTTTAATTTTGAATTAAGATTATTAATTAGTAAATTATTTTTGGGGNCTTATTAAAAAAATAACCCATTATAAATTGAGATTACTAACATTAAAATGATTGATTTATCTCACTCTCTTTCCTTCTCTTGCCATATAGTCATTCATATAAATATTTGAGGAAGAAATTAAGGGAAAGAAACTAAAAAAGTGGTTTCCCCACTTTAATAGGAAAGATAAACTATTGCCACAAATATTTTAGTATCTATACATATTGGAGATTTATTGATTTAATAACAATTGGAGGTCTTTAACGGGGTCAACTCAGCTTCACGAGGACAAATAAGGAGTTAAAAGTATTTCCAGTTTATAAAACTGAGATTAACGGCTGGAGCGTTCGTTGTGATGACCACATAGAGTTGCCAGGGGTCCCGATTATTCGGGATTGTCCCAATTTTGAGTCTCAAGTCTTGGTGTCTCGGCTAGATCTTTTGGGACGTTCAAATATCCCAGTTTATCGCTTTTTTAATTCTCACCAATGTTTGGCTTTGTCAACCTGGTAGCGGCCACACTTGGCGTGTAATATTTTATACATGTTGCCAAACATGATATAATTTTTTTTTCAAAATATTTCAATAAAACTTTAACTATAGTAAAAATAAATTTAATTTCCGTCTATAATCATATCTTAAATTATTTAATTTTATGTTTCTATAAAATCATTTCTGAGATTGAACATAACCATATTTCAAAGAGAAATATTTATTATATACATGGCAATTCTTTTTCACTCAATCTATATTTCTTTTACATTCCAAAATGTGACAAAACCAAACTCAAGTTTAATGTTATTCATTCTAGTTCATTTTCAAACCGTGTCTTACTACCCGTTCAGACTATCCACATCTACTTACGCTATCGGGGTAAGGGTTAGTCAGTCTGAATCTATTGGACATTTAATTAACTGTGGGAAGGGGGACTGAAGAATTATCTAGGAATAACAAGACTTGGTGCACTTGGTCGATATTTGAATTCTTACTACGCCATCATTATCAAATGATACTAGATAATCCTTACGTACAGTCTGCGTGCCCACCGATGTGGATAATATTATCAGTTGAACTCTTACCAAACTTGTCCTGTCGTATAACACATATTAGAGCGTCTGAGTTGGGTTAAGTACCCACACAAAAGCGAGTATATATATACAACGAATGAAAGAAACTGTCCACGTTGGAAGATAGATTGCTTGCTGGTTGCAATAAAGAATCGTAGAATGGAGACAGGAATTCTTTTGTAGTTCCGTTGAAACGATAGAAAGAGGAAGGAAATCAATGTCTGTTTGATCGGGGGAAACACTCATCAATTCTTCTGCATTGTGCTTGAAGAAACTATCGCAAAATAAAAGAATTTCCTGGAATTGGCTCTTACTAGAAATATACACCATATTATACCTTCATCAAGTGCGATTCGGACGAGAACATTGTTGTGTATAAAAAACAACACAAAGTCCCAAATGTTCGTTTTTTATACTAGATTTAAAAACTTTTTACATATTTATCTGTATTTTCATTTAGTTTTTATATAACTCTAAATATACAGGTTGTTGGGAAACTCATAGCCCAAACTGCACATATAGCTTGTTTGAAACAAAAGTAATACAAAATACCATTACACTTACACCCATAAAACTATGCTAATAGTATTAAATTGTGTTCAAATTTTCGGTGTACAGCGCCGGGAAAGCATTACTATTCAAGCATGCGTGTACAACAGGCTGCATATGAGTTAGGCGCGTGGCCCTGCACACCTCGACATCTTGGAGCACGACAGCAGAACATACCACAATTAATAGCATAGTTCCAGGATATACGTGTGTACATTGTTAGTTGTTAGTGTGTACATAGTTTTCCGGATGTTAGTGTGTACATAGTTTTCCGGATGTTAGTGTATACATAGTTTTCCAGATGTGAGTGTGCACATAGTTTTCCGGATATTAGTGTGTACATAGTTTTCCGGATGTTAGTGTATACATAGTTTTCCAGACGTGAGTGTGCACATAGTTTTCCGGATATTAGTGTGTATATAGTTTTCCGGATGTTAGTGTATACATAGTTTTCCGGATGTTAGTGTGCACATAGTTTTCCGGATGTTAGTGTATACATAGTTTTCCGGATGTTAGTGTGAACATAGTTTTCCGGATGTTAGTGTGCACATAGTTTTCCGGATGTTAGTGTGCACATAGTTTTCTGTATGTTAGTGTGTACATAGTTTTCCGGATGTAAGTGTATACATAGTTTTCCAGATGTGAGTGTGCACATAGTTTTCCAGATGTTAGTGTGTACCTAGTTTTAAGGATGTTAGTGTGTACATAGTTTTCCAGATGTTAGTGTGTACAAAGATTTTGTATTACGTTTGGTTCAAACAAGCTATACGTGCAGTTTGGGCTATGAGTTTCCGAACAGCCTGTATAGTGAGCTTACATAATAGCCTTCCGGATATTTTTCCGCAATTTTTAATTAATAAAACTTGTTGACTACAATTCTTAGCTAGCCTAATTCTAATTTAAGTGGTTTACGATTAGAGTAAGGGCTCTTCCTGCAAACTAATTAGTAAATATCTAGATTTTAGAACTGGGTTGACTATTAAGTGGATTGTTCTAGGTTAGATCATTGTTTAATATATGTGACAAGATAAATATTTAACATTTTAAGATTTCATTTTAAATCCTATTCTCCTTTACTAAAAAAAACAACCATTTCGTCTGTTTATTTGATATTCACGACGACGTTTTAGGAATTTATTTTCTTTAGACGGGTTTCCTGTAATACTTTTAAATCAGGAAGGAATGTTTTTTAAATTGATGTCTTTATAGTTTTAAAAGTGATATCTGCCCCAATTACTTTGTATTAAGTCACTTTCACACTAAATGTATACTGTTTCGGAAAACGTTATTATTTAAAAGTATTCCAATGGTTGTGTCCACTACATTCGTGCGGGAAAATAAGTCTGTTTCGTTTCCTGCAGATTTGTAATTTACAATGAAGCCTTGCGGTCTCGTATTTAAATGTTTGAATTAAATTTTTTTTCTTTCAATATATTGGTTTTATACTTTTTTAGGAATTTAATTTTACTAAAAAATGGATTGTAATTGTAAAATCATTTATTAATTTAAATGTATAGGCCTATTATGTTTAGCGCCTTGAAATAACATTTCTAGGAATAGTTGAAAGAACCATATTAGTTTGCCCTTATTAAAACAAACTATTAAAAAAACTCAATCGTTAAACGAGCCATACCGACCGAGCATCCGACATCTTTTGGCGATACTAGTACCAGCTTTAGCGGATAGAGAGTGTCATGTGGTCAACACTTCGAGCCTTTCGGTCATTAATCTCAGTTTTCTAGACCGGAGCCGCTTAATTTATCGTTCAAGTAGCTCCTCATTTGACATCATAATTTACAAAAATAAAAATGCTTAATTAAAGAGATAAAATAGTCTCGATAATTCGAGTCTCAAAAATTCGAAGTTTCATTTTATCCGAGCCAGTCAAGAGAGAGAGAGAGAGAGAGAAAATGTTTGGAAAATAGTTACGTTTTGTAACTTGAGTAGGGGTTGGTTGATGATGGTTTTCCGATAATTTATCCCTCCTCTCACCAATCGGGGTGCCTAAAATAGAACAGTAAGCTATAACTTCAGTAAAGTTAGTATTGTAGCACATGTCGTATGTGTTTGCTTTATTTACCGAGTCCGTTGCCATTGTACAGTCATCGTATCGTGTATAGTCGCTAATTTAACATGAGTTATCTTTTTTTTTTGTTTTGTTTAATGTGTAGGTCTAGTGCATTTTTTTAAAGTCTTTTTATAATTCACAACTACCCTTCTCTACCTAATAATTGTCCCATGCTATTCTGTTTATCCCTGGTTTTCGGTAATCCGAGGTACTAATTGGAGGTTTTACCTCTCCCATCCACCTCGAATTATCGAGACAAAATAATGAATTGTGGCGTGTGCTAATTATTTTACCCTTATATATAACATATATTATCATTATTTTTAATTTAATTTTACACGCATTTATACTGACCCTAGACTATTCTCATTTTTTACAATAATGAGTTAGGAAAAAAAAACCTAAAAATAAAACTAAACACTAAAAATTTAGTAAAAGGTTATCAATGTTGATCGCAAAAATTATAAGCTATTTATACTTTCTAACCATATCTTCCACCAAAATACTAATATAGGTACAAAAATAACTAAAAAATATACCATATTCATCCACTTGACAACTATAGCCGGCTATGCTAATTTGAAAAGGGATGTAAATTAAATAACCAACCAAAATTATATCCCATATTTGTGAGTCATATCAATAATAAACTCTTCTTTAATAACTTTTAAATTGCCAGAAAAAATAAACCTCAAAGCTACTACTAGCCAATTATATCGGTGTTTGCCTTCCCCGAAACTCATTCAATTACCATTGTTACACGCGTGGAAATTTAATTCTGAATCAATAGACCACAGTAACAAAGATTTCCTTAGGGCAACTCGATTTATATATCCTCTTTTATCAACAACCGTTTCAAAGACAAGATTTATAACATCCAGCCCCGGGTTTTTATTCCGTTAAACGTTTCAATTTCCGAATATCCTTTGTCGTTTCTTTGCTAGAAGTTATACATTTTCTACAATAAAGAAATATAAATCAGCTAGTGTTCAATATACATTGAATGTATGATCATACCACTCTCAATTATATTATGAGAATGATTTAAGGAACGTAATTTGGATTTGAGAGTAAACATTTGTTTAGCTTAGAGAAGATTAATTGTGAATTTCACTAGACTTATATATATTTTTTTCATTTTAATCTATCGTTTAGTTGCCAAGTCACTTTATTAAGTTGAAAATAATGTTTATAAATGTTCTAGCTAGTGTTAGTTTATTTAAAATAAATTATATTTTTGGTCACATTGTGAGTAAAATAATACAATGTTAGTTTTTTTAACCACCTCTTCCTATTACCTGTTCAGGTTATAAGTAATTAATTATTTTTAAAAAAATGCTAATTTATGTCTAGAGAGGTTATTAGTGAAATATCCTTAACTATTTATAGAACAAACACACCGAACATACCTCAAATAGTCATTATATCATTTACTTAATTGGTCAGTGGCATACCCAAAGAATTATTAGGAGAAAATACACTATATTGGAGCAACTATTTTAATGTGCTTAGCGCTATACTTGTTAAATATCACCTGAGTCTTAAAATTTTGCCTCTGCATCAGTTATCTATCAAATAGTTCTGATTCATATGTTTTGGGCTTTTAGTACACACATTTTTTTTTAGAAACGAGTCTTACTGCCTGTTCAGGTTTTACGCATATGAACTAAATAAGCTATTGAGTTAGTGATGACGCAGGTTGAATTTAGAGGAAGTGTACCCATATTTGCGTGAAGGGAGAGCAAAGAATCATTTAGTAAAACCACCCTTAACACATCCAACCGGGATTTGAACCCTGATCTCCCTCTCATCGGCAGTTTAGTCTATTGCGAGAGTGACAACTTAAACCACGTGGCCACCGAAGTAGGTGTAGAATTATGTATTAATTTGGTCTTGGCCCCCCTTTTGAATGTTCCACAAAAAACGATCAAACCAAATGTCACAAGTATTTAATAACCATTGTTCTAATCCACATTAAAACTAAACATACGACCGAGTTCACAATGTTACTTTTTTTTTTAACTCAACGCAAATTGAATAGAGAGTTCCTTAGATAATCGACAGGAGTAAAATTATAAATAATTTATGATTTAACATGTTCCGTTCACTGTAGATTTTAGGACACTGTTATTTTTAAAAGAGAAAACTCTCTCAAATAGACAAACGTTAAAACGAGTACAATAATATATATTAAAGGTACCTGAATTTCAATTTAAATATTTATAATTTCACACTTATTTAACATGTATTGTAAGTAGTCACATTTTTTAAAATTTACTAGATATGTGTTTCAAAGTAAAATCATGAAGGAATATAATTATGACCTTGGCATACACAAAGTAGCAGGCTAAAATATTTTCTCAGCTTTGTAAACATAATTCTTTCATCTTTGTTGGGAAGGCTCGGTCATTAATAAGAGCTTTGAAGACTGTGTTAAGTCATCCGACCGTAATTGAACTAAGAACTCTTGTGCTGTACGTAAAGTTAATTAAAATGTTATTAAATATGTGTGCCTTGTTAAAACTTCAGTGAGATAATTAAATAGATTACGGCTCGTATAACATTTTAGGTGGAAAATATAAAAATCCTTTTTTAAATTCTTCCTCAAGATGACGAGCTAAGTTTTTTTTTGTTTGTTTGTACAAACCATTTCATAAGGGCTTAGTCTAGCTTGACAACGTAGAATAGTAAATTACTGTGGTTTTACTCGAGAAAAAATATATCAACGAACGGGGAATATTATTACTTTTATTCGTTACAAAAACAAAGATGGAATCAAGTATTTTCTTTTGAGAGAATTGTAATGTTTCAAAAATACAAGGGTAAATTGGACTTTTAACGTGGGTTGAAAGAGCAATTTTAATGCTAAAATTAGCGTAAACAAAGAAAGCCAGTGGAAAATGATGAAAAAAGTTATTTTTAGAGATAAAATTATTCTAATTATGTATGAAGCGTTTGACATACTATAACCTTGGATATAATTATATGCAAAGAAGGCTAAAGTATTAAAAATGAGTTACCTCAAAACACATAGGCCTAGGTTTAAAATTCTGTAAGATCTAGCGGGTACATACTCGTACTTTTATTGCAATAATATAGTTAGTCTCATGTTGTTTATTTATGTTGTGGGTCATTCTTTGATGTTTTTTGAACCCTTACTTCATTCAAAGTCGCAAATTTGCTCATCAACTTTTTATCAAAGTACTTAATTCAAACGCTGTTTAAAAACAAACGAGAAGGTTTTTAGATATGAACTATTTGTGTTTCTTTTAAGGTATTTGTGCATCTTTGTGTATTTTAAACTTAATAAACTACGAGCATGATACACGTTTTTAAAAATTGAGCCTCCTTGCTTAAGTCATATCACTGTAAGGGAATAGTTTGTTTGTTGTTATATGGTTTAACAATATTTAGCATTGTGTCTCATTATCCGTTCTAGTAATAACCTTATGTAATAATTACACTAATCGTTTTAGGAACTAGAAAGATTACATTTAAAGGGAGTGTACCCGCATTTGCGTGGAATGAGGGTGATTTTCTTAAACAACCACCCTCATTACACCCAACCGAGATTCGAACCTCAAACTTTCTCGTCATTGGCAGCCTAGTCTTCTGTAAGAGTAGCGCCTTATACCACGCGGGCACCAAAGTGGGTTACAATAACATTTACAATTACAACACTCCATTTATACCATATTACATACATGCACGCACACACATGCACATAAATTCAGCATTAAAATTTATATGGCGCATATGATCACAACTTATTTCAGTTGAAATTTTGTAGGAGATGAAGATAAGAACACAGGTTTATTCTAAGGCCTAAGGTCAAGTTTAGGACGGCTACTGCTGCTATGCCCCATGACATATGAAAGCACACCCTACACTCCTCAAACCACCCCCTGCCGTATACACTCCGTGAATAATACACGGCACCCAAGTCCATTACATGAGTAGGACAAAGTTACGGCATCAAGAGAACGTAAGGGTAGAATTCCATTAGACTAATTTATTTTTCATGTGAATTTAAAATTCTAGGGGTGTGAGTGTGCTTGAAGAGAGAAGGGGTAAGTTGGGGAGAGGGCAGGAAAACCTCGTGGGGGTTGGTCCTCAAACGTCCCGCAAAGAAAAAGACGTTGAGTGTGCCCTAGGGTATCATAGGTATCTGCGATGACAATGTCTGTCTTTCCTTTTCATTCATTTTTTTCATCTTATGTACCTTACAGCTCTGTCCATCCTATGTTGTATTTTGACCTAGATCCTACTCCTCAAGCCCACCTTTTTATTTTAGAAATTTATTTATTTTAAACTAAGTTTGTTAATTTGTTTCCATTTTTTTAAAACACTTTTTATTATTAACTCCTACATAACATTTATTAAAAAAAATAAAAAATAAATAGCTTTGTACAAACATGTTTGCAACACTTAAAGCCCGACCTCCCCTCATACCCCTTGGGTTTGTTAGGATTAAGTCTGTATGTTTGATGAACCGGTGATAATTTTCCAAAAATAAATTTGTTTACCATATCTTTTGTATATGTAAAAAAAAAAAAATCTTGACTCTTTCTTTATGAATAAGATAAACATTACTTGAAAAGGTTAATTTGTTTTATTCACTTAACGTGCTTTCATGAGCGATCTGTTTCTTATCTAACTAATTAATTATAATGTAAATATATTAGTTTAATAACTGTTTTACTAGAAATGTTTAAAATGTAATCATAATTGGTTGTATTTGAACTATTTATTGCAAATGTTGATAAGGTAGCTTTTTTTAATATTTGAAAGATAAATTTTACACATATTTATAATATACCCTATATTTATACGTAAATATAATTTCCCGTGATATTATTGTTGAACTAAAATTTATTTTCATAAGAACAATTTGAGTGTAGTATCATACAAGTAAAATAAATGCTTACAATTGAAGCGTGTATTATTTTAAGACCGAACTCTGGTAAATTATTGAAGTGCTTATACAAGCACACCATACATATCGCGAATCAATCGAATACAACCCCTACCGACCATTTCGGAACTGTCCGTCAATCGTATATATTTCATCCCCTGACAGTCAATATCAAAATATAAAGGGAATAAGGGGAGGAGCTAATCATATTGGATATGATGTCTGATTTCATACCCTATTAATATTGCACGATTCTCATAGGACGATACTAACCGCAGTAGGACCTATAATTAAATTACTGACGGGATGGATTCATGATTTGACGAATAGGAGAGAACTGCTATAGCAGTGTTTAACTATATATTATTCTGATCGACTTGAGTTTTTCCATTAATACTCGTACATAAATCTTATATTGTTCTTTTACCAAATGGTTCAGAATTTTTTAGGTGCGTTGTTAAGATGATATTCTAAATAAATAGTTAAACGATAAATTAATAGTGTACATAGGTTCATACCACAGGAGAGTAAATGATTCAAATTAATTTAAAAATATATTAATCATATTTAAATATTTTCAATTTTTTTTATGCATTTTTAATATAGCACATTTGATGGTTTCAACGAAAATAGCTCACGCTTTTAACTTTCTCTCGAGCCCTCGGAGAGAGAAGTATTGTGATCGTAAAAAAATTAGAATTATAGATTTTGATAAATGTCCACGTTACATGACCCCCTTGAAACAGACAAAGTTGTTTTCGTGATACTGTATGTCTGTATCTAGAGCCTAAACCATTTTATCAATCGGGGTGAAACTTGTTGAGGTTTTCACAAGACTCCCCCAGCGAGTTTTTGAATTAGATAGGCTTAGATAGCCATAAAATTAAGGGGGGAAAAGAAATAAAATCGATTTATCTAAATCCGATATAACGATTTTGATTAAATTTTGTATATAGGTATTGTTTAACATTATAAATAAAATGGCTAATTTCAATTTTTCATGGAAATTACTTTAATGGTACTTTACATTAGCATAAATTTCCATTTATGATCATATATCTGCAACTATTTGAAATATAAAATAATTTACCTTCGTAAAGTTGTGGTAGGCCTACTATTAAAAATAAGAATGGGAAGTCCGTATAATTTGGACCACTTAACTTTTACCTAAGATAAATCTCGTCAGGATGGATATATACTAGTTATTTTTTTTAGGCGAAAGAGTAAACAATAGACCTATATTACCAGTAGAAAATAATATCAATCCATGGAAACATTCTTATTTAAATAATATCAAATAAAAAATCTAAGTGTGTGTAATTTAGACCACATTCGTGTAATTTGGACCAGTTGGTCGTGTAATTTGTACTTCAATATAAAACAGTTCCTTAAATTTCTCAATATTTATAAAACCCATGGGGCCTACAGAAAAACATTAGTAAAACATGTGAGATAATTGTTGTGAACAACCGTTTTAAAAATAGTAAAAGTCATTTGTTAATTTGGTGCAGTTTTCATGTGACCATCCTTTGCTTCACATTGAATCCGGTCTTCCTCATAACATTCACCACACACAAGACAGTGAGTTTCACTATAATTCGTTGCTCCTGACATCTCAGCAATGACTCTTGTTGTTTTTCCAAACAGATTTATTTTTGTGCAGCATAATTTGACTTTTCCAGCGTTTTCTTGTGAGGAGTTCCAGTCAAGACTACTCCAGATGCTGTACCACGCTTTCCAACTTTTCTTCTCGAAAAATCTGCACTGGATGAAAGTAAAGGAATAATTATTTGAGATGAAACATAATCATGACTTTCATGTTGGGTCGCATTTGAAGGACCTGGGGTTCGTACTGTAGTTGTAGCAGATGCTGTGTTCTCATCCTGATGAGTTTCAGGCTGATCCGTTACAGCTGATGGAGCAAATTCAGCACCAGTAAAAACATGTCAGTCCACCGACCACAATCCACTAGCTCGGAGTCCATCGATGGCAATTTCCATAGTTGCTGCCCTTGGGAATGCAACACCGACGAGGTTTTTAGTCGTTTCCCAGGATTACCCTTTAGTTTTGTCTCAATTGCTAATCCCATGTATGTAGCTAGTGGTTTGAAGAAGAACACATCTAAAGGCTGCATTTGATGGGTACAATGGGATAGCAGCGACAACATGATGATTCCATGGTCTTGGGACGACTCTTCGATGGCAAGTCCATTGGATGACCAATTTGAACCTCAGGGATGACTGCTTGACTATGGATATATCATTTTAGCGTCGTTTTCGGTATGTGGTACCTCCTGGTCGACTCATTGACACCGACACCATCCCTCACAGCTGCCAAAGCCAATTTAAGATCGTCATCTTTCCATTTACTATTTTCCTTTCGCTTTTCTAGCTTCTCTAGTTGTCATCTGTAAAAGCATAGTGATTTATTAATCTCCATGTAACTTGGACCACTCGTCCAAATTACACGACATGGTATACAACTATTAAGTTTAAATTTAAGTTAAAGTATCTGAAAATACTTAAAATATAATTATGAAATATCTTACATTAAGGTTTTATTGAAAAACAAATAAAATTTCGTTTCAATTCTAGCTGTAGAAGTAAACAATACACTCTCCTGCAACTGAACACAAATAATAACAAAAATCACGCCGTGCTAAATACACACCCTCCCAGCACAGCTGCTCCCCCTCGAGTGAACAAAAATGGTGGTAGCAGGTTACTAACACCCAATGATCACTTCCCCACACAAGAGGTTGTGTCATCTTTCGTGCTTGCTGCGAAATAAATACTGGTCCAAATTACACGCTGGTAAAAAATACACGGACTTCCCCAATATTAATTTAGAGTTCCTTTTTATAAAAACAATAATTTCGGAGTTATATGTAAAAATATATTTTTAAGGAGATTTTTTACAGTTGAAATTTTTGTTATGTTCTTTGGTAGTAAGAGATTCCTCTTTTTTCTTCAATATTTATGTAAAAGTGTTATTATTTTATCTATGCCCTTTGGTGGAGTGTTTCTGCAACAAGGTATTTGTTTATAGTTTATTTTTATTTACTTTGATAAATTTAAAATATAGATATACTGTGCTGATGAAGAATGTATGCCCTGTGGGGGCAGGGAGGCGTCTATGTAGCACATTGTCCTCACACCCTCTATTTCAGAACCTGCCCCGAGTTGGAACTCACCACTACATCGTATCTTTTCAATCTCCATGAGTGCCATTAAACTGATCTTTCATATACAAATGGTGGAGCTCACACGCATCCAAACAAATGAATGGAAGTGGAGTGTGTAATTAGCTGAAGCTTGAATAAAACCAAAGCATAATATTCAAGAAACAGAATAGTCTAAAAAGTGAAGACAATCTTTGGGAAAGTATGTCCACATATTCAGTTTAGTTACTAGTTGTTGCCAATAGAAGATCGTGTTGTCACTGAGCTGGTGTAATGCAGTGGGGTCTCTGTGTGTTTTGCTGCATGCTATGTTTGTGCTGTCTACTATACTAGGGTCTGGCGCAATGTGTTCCCAGTAAAGTATATGGACGTTCAGCATCCAGTGATATGTGTGATTGTGTGTTCTAGTTAGATGAACACAAGAAACAATACTTATACGTTTACGATCGATAAATGTGAGTATGAACATTCTCTCTGTCCCTGACCACAGATAATAAACGGTTTCGTGGATTTATTTCAAGATGTTGTAGGGCATTACCTTGGAAACATTTTTTAACATTTTTAACCCAAGCCTTTAAATTAAGGCTAGATTAATAATGATTGATTTTTTGATTTTTTTCGAAATACAAATTTCTCAAAAAATGATCATAACGATTTGTTTCAAAATGAATAAATAACACTTTGTACTTGTATTTTGTGTGAAAATTTGTTAAAGTGTAAACTACTGATGAATGAAATACACAAATTCTAAAAACAATTATATTTAAAACATATCTGGGGAATGTTTGACTTAAAAAATTAAACTGTGTACTTATTTTCAGGAGGACATTTAGTTAAGGGTAGTTTACTGATCACGGATTTTTTAAATTTGAGTATTTTAATAAATGGCTTTCTATTTGGTTCAAAATGGGTAAGATATTTATTAAGTTTCTTACATTATAAATAATAGTAAAAAAATCTAGTTGTTTTTAGTAAAAAAAATTCATTTACTAGTAAATAACTTACAACTAATCATTGAAAACCTTTAAATTTTTGAAATTTCTAAAGGTGTTGCTAAAAATTATCATTTGGAGACGATTTTACATAGTAAATAATTTTTGTAAGCTTTTATAAAGAATATTAATATAAGACTAGTTTATTAATGACACATTTTAGAAAATTCGATTTTAAAAAAATTAGCCTATAAGAGTGAATATATGGGAAATGAATTTCATGATAAATAAAAAAATAATTTGAGGGTAGCTTGAAAATAATTTATTTTTGATTTTTTTTCCTTCCAAGCCTTAATACACTATATCAAAAAGTTTGTACTTTTTTTTAGTATTATTTTTATTTGGTCGGTAAATATTTGCATCAATATCCCAAAAGTGGAATGCCAGGCCTCGACCGTGGTTCTGATTCCACGTTAAGCTGTAGGTCCTCCATTTCATCTCACAATCACCCTAACATTACACATTAGCGTAAGTGCGTATAACACGAACGGGTAGTAAGACGCGGTGCTAATAATAATAATAATAATAATAATAATAATAATAATAATAATAATAATAATAATAATAATAATAATAATAATAGTAATAATAAAAGCGTTCCTGCGCCAATGGTCATCTATATTAGCGGTAATTGACGAACTAATATAATACACCTACTACCCGTCCTTCCTTCCAGCGGTGATACAAAATACTTATTTTAGCTTTATTCAAATTCAATTAGCTTAGGATTCGAATTACGGCTATGAACACGGCCACATTTAACATCCACATCTCTTATTGCCAACTCATTCATTTTAATGTTTTTCAACAATTTGTTTATTAGGAAGTTGTAAAGCATATAATGAAACCTAGTACGACTGTACAGTTTAATGTTTTGCAACAATTTGTTTATTAGGAAGTTGTAAAGCATATAATGAACCCTAGTACGACTGTACAGTTTAATGTTTTGCAACAATTTGTTTATTAGGAAGTTGTAAAGCATATAATGAACCCTAGTACGACTGTACAGTTTAATGTTTTGCAACAATTTGTTTATTAGGAAGTTGTAAAGCATATAATGAACCCTAGTACGACTATACAGTTTAATCCAACCATGCACCAGTTTTACATTACTCTCATACTTACATTTTGTTTTCATTTTTTACTTACAATGAGCATCCAAGCCACACACATAAATCAAGCTTGGTTAGACAGAAGGGGTAGAAAGAAAAGGAACAGAGGAGTGTTTCCTACGTTCTTGAGAGTGGAACAACAATTAGTCTCCGGTTCATGCCTTGTCATGAGCAAGAAAGCCGCTTAAGAGAAGAGAAGCAGACGGGACCGCTCCCACGATAACGTAAGGGATCAAGTTGAGGTCACCAAATACAACCATTGTTTGTTTGCGAAACGAATTAAAGGGGATGTAAATATTTTTTTGACACCTAAGCAAATAATTAATAAAACAACAGATTTGTTGTGAATAAAAATAAAGGTCACGCTTTTAAATTATGATTAAAATAAGAAAGATTTAAGACGCTTATCTCATTATTATTTATCTCTAATTTGTAAATAAACAAATCTATTTTTGTGGATTTTTCCTCAACTGTTGTAGAACAATACATCCACCATTTGCAAAGAGATAAAAATTACTTGTTCTTCAAGATAAACTTTTTTAGCACCGTACAGGCTATACGCCAATGTACTAATAGCACTAATGTGTTAGGGATGAATAAGGTTGTATTCATAGGAAATGCATCAGAATTTGCTTGACGGGAAGATAGAAAACTATTAAGGAAAAAATTACCCTCAGCACACCTGACCGGGATTCAAACCCCGATCTCCTCATTATCGGCACTCCAGTCTATTGTGAAAGTGACACGAGTTTTTGGTCTCTGGAGTGGGTTCAAGACAAACTAATAAACAAATATTAAGAACATTTTAGTAAATCTTAGGATTTAACCAAGATTCATTTACTAAACTGCTGTCTTCTTGGCTTGATTTAAGTTCATATTTGGTAACGTCTTTCATTGGTTAATCTACACAAAGTAGTATGTACAAGAATAACGTCATAACTAAGTATTTATACATAGAGAAAGTGGTGTAATTGAAAATGAGGTAATAGTGAATATCCTTTAAAAATATCTAATTAATAATAATAATAATAATAATAATAATAATAATAATAATAATAATAATAATAATAATAATAATAATAATAATAATAATAAAGTTTAAAATTTATAACTTCGGAAATGAGGCTACTGGGGAGTGGAGAAGGCTACATAATGCAGAGTCACATACCCTATGCTTATCTCAAGTCATTATTAGGATAATCAAGTCTCGTAGATTAGGGCGGACAGGACATTTAACGTGAATGGGAGAATCTAGAACCTTGCTCAGGGTTTTGACTGGGAACACCGATGGAAAGAAACCATTGGAGGATCCAGACTCAGATGTTAGGATAACATTAGAATGTGCCTGAAAGAGATAGGGTGTAATGAGGTGGGCTGGATAGAGCTAGCTCAAGATAGGGATAGGTGGCGTACTTATTAGTTCCTAACGTCATAGTTTAAGTAATGATAACAATTAACTTGTTTGCACTCATATTTATCTAATTACAAATTAATATAGTTCCTTACTGCTACTATCTATATTTATCTAGTAACAGCTTACTGGATATAAATTAGCTACTACTTAGTACAAGAAATCGGCTGAGTTGTTTGAATTTAAAGAATATTCATCAATATTCCCATTATATGAAAATTCAAAATTCCAATGTGTCAATTAAAAAAAATAAGCACTATATTTCAGCATGTCTAGAATCAAACCCCTGACTTCAGACTTTGTATGCAATACAACTTTAAAACTAACGATCGATTTATGTTTATAATTTCTACACACAGGAAAATATATTTTACATTAAATTGATATAAATTTTTTCTTTTTACTTTTCAAACAGAATTATTTGATTACCCTTGAATTAAATAATTATACTCCAGCAATCAATTTACGTAAAGGAACTTCAAAGTAAAACTGAAGTGTTAAAAACCCTCACTTTGAATTTCCCTTCTCCAACACTTCGGAAATTATTTCATTCGTTTGACTTGAAAATAAATAAAGCGGGTGAAAAAATAAAAATCCACAACCATTTCTCTAATTAAGATTCAAGACCACAAAGATTCACCATCTTCGTAATTAAAAATTAAATATTAACTTGGTGCCATATTTCTTTTATAGCAAAGGAAATAAAAGAACAAAAAAACTAAGCTAAGTTGTCTGGTTTTCCCTTTGTCACGGCAGACCCAAAGGCGATGAATTATTGAATCCTAACATAACTTATGGTGCACTCGTCCTACGGAAAAAGCAAAAGAAATGGTGTAAGACGTAAGATAAAGTAGAACAGTTTAAGGTGGGGTACTAGTGAGCGCCAGTTTAGTGCATTAACTTTGCAGTTTTTATAGCATAAACATTTTTTGGAAAAAATAGATCAAATATTTATTCTATAGATACATAGAGTTTAGCTTTCTGCACATGCTAATCTCAAGAGTTCTTGAATATCTCTCATGAGCATAGCGGCATTTGGTGACAAACTTTTTAAATGCAGAGAAAAAGTTGTCACTAAATTCCAGGACACCCCTTGACAGATATTAAAGAACTGTTGAGATTTGCATGTGCAGAAAACTAAACTCTATGTTTCTATAGAAGAAATATTTGATTTATTTTTGGCCAAATAAATGTTTATGCTATAAAAACTTCGAAAATACTGCCCTAAACTCACGCTCACTAGCACCCCATCTTATAATAGGTAAAATAGAAGTGTGTCTATATATTGGTTCTCAGTACATGTAAATATCCAACCCTATTCACTTATGCAGATTAATAAATAATGTGTAGAAATTGCATTTTTATAGTAAAATATATTATATAATATAAGGCAAACCACATCTATTTGTTTAGTTTAATACAATTTAATACATATTACTTAATACTCCAAATTATTTATGAAAATATAAATATTATGCAGACGATTCTACGAAGAAAGGCAAGCTGGATGGGTCAAATTGTGAGAATAAATGGCTTATTGAGTGATGTGATGGCTGACAAAGTGGAAGGAAAAAGGAGACGAGAAATACCACAAATGAAACTGATTGATGACAAAGAAAGAAGTTGAAGTTTCAGGATATATCAAAGAAAGCTGCTAATAGAATATGCTGGAGGACTAAAATTGGACAAGGTAACTGACATGTCGAAAGAAAGAACATGTAATAGTAATACTACTAATAATAATCACTTACACGTGTGCTTTAAGTGCAAATAACCCACTCCAGTTAATGAATGGTTTGAGGCCTGTTTATGAAGGGAATATTGGGGATCGAATCTCGGTTGGGTGCACTGAGGGTGGTTTTTCCTAAACATTTTCCTACTCTTCTTTCTCCCAAATTATGGTAGATTACCTCTAAAAAGCTTCCTTCCTCCTCCCTACCCATTTAGAGTAATTATCATGTATGCGTTTAACCTAAATAAATAGTGAGGCGTGGTGATAAAAAAAAGTCTTGTAAATGGCATAGAATAAACTGAATAATTTCAGTTAAAAACCAATATTGTTATGCGAACAATTCATATGCTAATTTACTTAAAGTGGAAATATAAACTGTATAAAAATGTTAAATATGGAATTTGATGCCATCTATAAAAATTTTTTTAATTGTTTTCAATCGTGTCATTTGTCATCTATAACACTCCCTTTATGGTTTAATAATTTGAAATCACTATTCACAGCAAAAGATATATTACCAAAGCAGTGCGGTCCAACTTTTTATGATTTGTGGGCTAATATGTATAAAAAAAAATCATGGAGAGCAGGCAAAATAAAAATAATGGTAGTAAACTAGCAACAATTTTTTATTTAAAACAATTTATTTAGAGCCAGTGTAGAAATAAATTATACTATGTGTCATTAATATCCCGAAAGTTCATTGATAAATTTACAAAAGTATGCCACCTATCCCTATCTTGAGCAAGTTCTAGCCAGTCCCCCTCATTACACCCTATCTCTCTCTTTCAGGTCCATTCTAATGTTATCCTTCTAACGGCGTCTAGATCTTCCCAATGGCCTCTTCCCATTGGGTTTGCTAGTCAATGCCCTGAATAAGGTTATAGATTCTTCCATTCGCATTTTATGTACTGCCCACCGTAATATACAAAACTTGATTATCCTAACAATGTCTTCTGATGAGTACAGGGTATGTAACTTATCATTATGTAACCTCCTCCATACCTCATTATTCTCATCCCTTTTGGGGTCGCAAGTTTTTAGATTGTAATTATCTGGTCAAGGAATTTTCCAATTAATTATTTACAAACACATTGAAATTGAAGGGAGGGAATAAAAAAAATCTCAGGTGGCCTGCGGCAATGGGTTGGACTACGTTGAGCTAGATTTAAAAATATTAATTTTTACATTAAAAGAAATATGTTACAGATTTTTTTACTATGAAAATATTAATTTATATACATCTAGTCGGAATTGTTCTTTATATCTTACAATAAATTATATTTTCTAGAGTAGTCTTTATTAAATTACTTTTGTGTTACCAAACCTTTAATTCATTATGTATTTCCTTCTCTCCATTTAAAACTTATTCTACTTTCCATGACCATCATTCAATATAAAAACTTTACCCCCCCCCCAAAAAAAATACTCTACCAAATTAAAAGGAGCATGGTAACTTTTTTCACTTTTGGCTGAAAAAGAACCTTTAAAAAAACTTTTTTTTTTCTACTTAATTTTTGACCAGCCGAACATTCACAACTTGGTTTGCTACATTTTAATTTTAGTAGTGGACGTCTTTTGTGGTTTCCCTTTTTTACGGTCCGCTAAGTATCCATCCCCCCCGTACCCTTGAACCAGATACCTTACAACTTGTTACAATGCCTTCATTAGGGGCGAAGGACAACCGATCCACACTCACACACGTGGATAAACTTCATTTGGGCAAAATATCTAATAAAATATTAAGTTATTTTATTGAGACCAGCCTCGGTGGCGTAGTTAGCTAGCACGTTAGTTTCGTGTTGAGTTAGACTGCCGAGGACGGGGAGATCAAGGCCTGACTCTCGTTCGGGTGAACTGGGGGGTGGTCCTAAATGATTTTTCACTCTCCCTCCACGCAAATTCGGGTTTACTTCCTCAAAAAAAAAAAAGTTTGACAAGAACGCACTGGTAAATTTTTATTTATTTGTTCAATATATTTAACGTTCACTTTCTGAACCGATTGATTATATCAGCACACAACTTTTAAACTAACTTAAATCTAGAACAGACACAACAACGAGCCTCAGGTCATTAATTAATAATTTTAAAAGGTGTAACCCACATTTTACTAATTATATATTTTTCGACCATGCTAGGAATCGAGCCTGAGACTCTCAACTCAATAGACAAACACGCTACCGACTGAGCTAAGGTCTTAAACGGACTGATAGATTGTTTCTCAATTAGTATATAACTTGCTCTTTAACGCCAATAAAAAAAGACGACTTTTTTTTGTGTATGGTTTGGTCAAGTAGATAAAGAGGGACAGAGAAAGCCTTATCCTACTATGAGTGATGTAAATTCTTGCTTGGAATGGCAAAAACCCACACGCAGCATCTGATATATATCTCGGGTACTATCGCTTCTCTTTTCTTTTAGCACCGTGTCTTACTACCCATTCGGTGTATACGCTTCTGTACTAATTAAGCTAATGGTTTTATGGATAAGGATGGTTATATTTAGAGGAAGTGCACCCAAATTTGCGTTGAGGGAGAGTGGTGATTATATATAAACATTTTTAGCCACGCGTCTTACTACCCGTTCAGGTTGTACGCTTATGTACTTTATACTAATGGTTTTAGGGATTAGAAAGGTTATTTCAAAGAAGTGTGCCAGCATTTGCGTGGACAACTATAATTCAAAAACCTCTTTCAGTACACCTGACCGAGATTGGAGCCTTGATCTCCCCATCATTGACAGTCAGAGTAGCGCGTTAGACCACGCGGCCATAAAAGAGGGTGTGATCATATTGAATGGTTGTAGCTTCATTACTATGGTAAAAAATAATTTTTGGGTTTTCTGTATCTACATTTCCCTGATTGATAGCTTGTGTGTGTATAAATTGAGGGTTCCTGCCATACTAAGAAACGTTGTACGGTAATACTGTATTCATACTAATGTCCCACTTACACCCCTCCCCCCGTCAGCATCCTCATCCATGTGATCAAACACACTCACACAATAATGTAATGTATGCCTATTTGTATTACATTTACAACAAGGCATGTTTTATACTAATAAAAATGAAACAATTTATTAGTACAATTTCATCAAGCTTTGTTTGGTTTGGAAAACTTTAACTAGCTTACTTCAGAGTTAAACTTTGGGAGCAATTAAGCATTAACTAATTTAAAACATCACTATAGAGTATTAAAAAAAACACTTTTTATAATACCTTTAACGAAAAATGAATTATTTATTTTAGAGACGACATTAAGTCCGGTAAATGCATAGAATATGCTTCAATATAACGATAAAAAGAAAAAGCTTAATTCCTATGAGAAAACTTTTAAAAGATTTGCCATTTTTTTTTATTAAAAGAAAATCTTTCTGATTAGTTATTGCCAAAGCAATAATAATTAGCGATAATCGGTGGTTTCTGTGTAATTCAATGACAAGGATATCGAAGGTCTTAGCATATTGATGACTTCTTATGATGGCCACCTCACATTTAGTTGTTGAATCCTTTTATTAATAAATATTTCACTCGCTTCAGTGGTAGAGTGGTCTAAGTCTTCACTCTTTCAATATACTGAATTGCCGATGACGGGGAGACAAGGGTTCAAATCACAGCCAGGGGTTCTTAGGTGGGGTTTTACTAAATACTTTACCACCCTCCCTCCAAGCAAATGCAGGTACACTTAATATAAATTGAACCTTTCATCTTTTTCTATCACCGCGTCTTACTGTCCTTTCAGGATATACGCCTATGTATCAATTACAATACTGGGTTAGGGGTTGGAAGGTTTAATTTATAGAAAGTGTACCCTCATTTACATGGCAGGAAAGGGAGCACCATTTAGGAAAAAAACACCCTCAGTGCACTCAACTGGGATCAAACCCCGATATCCCCGTCTTCGGCAGTGCAGTCCAACACGTGATTAGCGTTAGACCACGCGGCCATCGAAATGGGTCCTAACACATTAACGTAATTAGTACATAATATGCATCCAGTGTGAGTGAATATTAAGGCGTGATACACACACACACACACACAAAAAAAGAGTGAATTTGTGATTTGAATCGCTATCCTTAAATAATGTCTAATACAGCGTTTCTCAAACTCTCTTCAGACGCGTATCCTTTTTTTGGCCATTACCTAACTAACGTACCCCTTACATCTCTTAGTGATAAAAAAAAATGAAAAAAATACGTGATATCTTGTAAACGTTATTTATAAACGGTCTTTTCAAATTTTTTTTAAAATCATACTGTCGATACATAAATGGTCGTTCCGAACTTTATATTACATTTTTGTGATCATTTAAAAGTTGAAACGGTTGTTTGTTTATCAAACTCACTATTTTCAAGAACTATTTAATGATTAATAAAACTCAGTGGTGTAAGGCGCAACGCCTGAAATCCTTCCCGGACCCCCTGGGGCTAGGCGTATCACCGTTTGAGTAACACTGATCTAGAATATATCAAACTAGATCTACAATGATCTAAGTACACTTTAACTAATTATATTTTTACTAGATATTAAAATGTTTTTATTAATTTTTGTGTACAAACTTTTGGATTTTACAAGCAGTTGAAAAAAGGAAATAAATACACAAATGATATTTCTATTTAATATACGTTTTCGGGTGAAATGAAGTTAACGCCTTGTTCTTTAACGTCTGTGTTAACGTATCTCTTCCGTTCTGACTAATGAGTGTAATCCGGCGAGAGTGAACGAGAAGTGAGTGTGCCAAGCAATTAAGATAATTAATATTCCGGCTGAGAAGATTACTATCGAGTAAGAAAGTATTTAAAAAAAAATCCCCCACGCCTACCCTGTTCAAAGCCTTTAGAGAAGGGGGTGACAAGAGACACTTCTAGTCTTTAACTACAATTGCTAAAAATACTTTTTATTTTTTATGTAAATTAAATCTTCAATTTCGAGGAGAGATTTCTTTAAAGATTTTACGTGCTACGGAATACATTTAGATAATTTTAAGAAAACAATAGAATATATTTGAAGCTATAACAGTTTTTTTCCTCCCCAAAAATAGATCGATAAATGTAATTGAGCCCCTTAAAAGTACGGTATCATTGATTAATAATTATATTATATATTATAAAGATAGTCCAATAAATTATTGTTATTTTATTATATTCATCTCTCTAGAGTTTAATTACTGTACAATTTGTGACACACATTTATACATACTAGTGAGCTCCGAATTAATAAACCACTAACACTTTTCACTTAACGTGTAATCAACATCTACAGGTATGGCTGATTAGTTCCTTAAATGAAGGTTGTTTTAATAATCCGGTAGTTTTTGATTCGATAAGATCTAAAAACACAGTTATTACTAATAATAAAAGCCACTTACTCTATTACAGTAGGAACTCAAAAGTTCATTACAACACTTACAAAATTACACCATCTATCACTATCTTGAGCTAGTTCTATCCAGTCATTAACCCTATCCTTACCGTGATTTAATTCTATCCAGTCCACCTCATTACACCCTATGTCTTTCAGGTCCATTATAATATTATCCTTCCATCTGCGTCTAGGTCTTCCCAATAGTCTCTTCTCATTGTGTTTATCAGTCAATACCCTGAACAAGGTTCTAGATTCTTCCATTCACGCGACATTTCCTGCCCATCGTATACAAGACTTAATTATCCTATGAATGTCGTGTAGAGACTACATGGTATGTAACTCATCATTATGTAACCTCCTCTGCTCCTCAATATATTGGTCTCTTTTTGAAACATATTTCTTTCTAAGTTCCTTGTTTTCGATGTACTTATCTAACTTGAGCTCTTTTTTTTTAAAAAAAAAGTTTTTTAGATAGACAAAGATGTATTAATAAGGTTATTTGTTGATTATACTTTTTAAACACCTGTCTATTTAACCTATCTTAACTCACATCGGTGTTCACGAGTTGCAGGGAGTGAGGTTTGTAATAATATGTACTACCGGTGACACGCAAGTTGAAGTTCTAATCTCAACCGTGTGTACTAATCTGCGCGAGTGCTGGGATTAATCTGAAAATGGGATGTTTTGCCCATGTATGTGCCTACCTCCTCCTTTTCATGCGAACACGAGTGAACCTCCTCCTAAAAATAGCCTCCTCATAAATACTCCTAGAATTAAGTCACTATCCACTTCGGTGGCTGTATAGTCTAAGGCGTCATTCTCCTAATTGACTAGACTGCCGATGACTGGGAGAGCGGAGTTTGAATCTAGTTCGGGTGTACTGAGGGTGGTTCCTTCTGAATGGTTTTCTCTTCTCCCTCCACTCAAATTCGAATACATTTACTCTAAATTTGACATTTTCATAATCCCTAACACTAGCGGAATAAGTACGCATGCGTACCACCCGAACGGAACATAAGATATGGTGCTAAGGATAATAAAATTAATTCTTTGGAAGCCATAGTTTTTAACTTAGTAACTAATTAAAAAGCAAAAGTGTCTTAATAAATCAACCTACACTGAGATTTTTAAGACCTTAAATTTTTCAGGAAAAAGATGTAATAATCAGACATTTGTAAAATATATTTAACTGCTAGTAGATAAAAAAAAGAGCGAGAAAAAAAGGGTTACAAAGATTATGACCTATGATTAACAGAAAAAATAAAGTGTCAGAGATCACAAGAGAAGGGGAAAAAATGAATACAAAGAGAAGCACTGAAGTGTAAAATGTCAAAACAAATCAAAACTGTACAACAAAGGTTTTCATTTTATTTTTTATTTTAGCTTGAACTAAAAGATGTGCGATTTTCATCTAAAACAAAGCTACAAATAAAATAGAATCCCCTGCTTTGAAGTCAAGCATCAAAAGAACAATAACGTGAAGAGTAAAAAGTGCTAAGCGTCTAATAACTGTAAAAATATGTATCCCAGATTAATGTAATTAATTTTTTTATTTAATTACTAGTCGTACCCGTGTGAAAGTTTTACCGAGTCATTTTTCTTACTTGTTCAAATTACAGAGTTTGTAGTAAATCACAACGTAAGCTGTGACCTTTGTGATTTTTGTATCAAGTTACAGTTCAAGATCTTATTACTATTTGGAATTGGTTATCTAATCCTAAATTTAAGGGTGAATTACATAAGGATAAAAAGGATAAAAATGAATTTTCTCAAAACTCGCTCTAACGATTTTGATTAATTTTTTTATCTAGACACTGTTTATCGTTATAAACAATATGGCGATTATCATTTTCTGATGAAAATGACTTTGAGGTTATGTTACATAAAGGGATTTCTCCAATTTTTATAATTTCTCCACAAAAATTTCAGATACAAAATAACTTATAGTTGTAAAGTAACAGAATTATTAACAAATAAAAATCTTTTATTTGACATATATTTTTATAAAAAAAGTAATTTCTGAGCCATGAGCAAATATATACATACTTTTTAATTCATTTTTTGAAAATGAAATTGATTTTCATGCTATTTGGTGAACAAATATGTTTTTATTTTCTCAAATTTTTGTTGTTGTACAGAAGCGAACAACAGTGTTCCTAGTTCATTATGTCATAGCGTAAGTCAGTAACAGTGTATATTATTTCATTCCTAATCTTTGATGTAGTATTTCTACAACAAGGTATAACATTTAATTTCATTTCACAAATCTTACGAGTTTTTAGTAAATGTTTAGTTTGAGATAAAAGCGGAAGAAAGTCTGTGCAATTCACCTCAAATTACAATAACTATTTTTATATACTTAACATCGGGAACCGCATCTTAATAGTTTATATACATTCACCGACTAATATAAATTATGTATCGTTATCAAAAATATATCAACCTTGGTGACATTTGTTTGCCTCAGGACCCGATGTTCGCGGGCTCAAACCCAGCCGAAGTTGACGGATTTTTCTTGAGCGATAAGAATGTGACTCATAACTTTCTTCAGAGGGGAATTAAAACAGTCGATACCATGTCGATTGTGGCATATAAGTGATCTCTGTAAGGTTTGTGGAAATAACTTTCCCGGGAAAATTGGTAGGTCCTTTCGCGCTAGCTCATAGAAAGTCAGTGTGAAAGACAATGGGTAATCACGACACTTCCTAAACTCCCCTAATACATGGGTTATCTACCAGATGGTGCAGGCAGTACTAACCAGCCGAAGGACTAAGTGCATGTCCAGCATCGGCTGGATATAAACCACATTAAACCAACCTTTGGGTTGTTGACTTAAGGAGAGGAAGATCAACAATATTTAACCTCTGTTATTTAACATTACCTAAATAAATTTTTGTCCAGAGGAATTTTGTCTTTCTCTTTAAATATTTTGGAAATATGGAAGTTTTTTGCTAATCCTCGGTGTACAATCTTTCGTACCAAAACAGATATTTAGATGTTTAGCATAGTTCTAGAAATCCTTGTCAAAAGGAATAATTATAGGTTTTAAAGATAAATGAAACATTAATAAATACTTGGCTAGATTACTTAAATTACAATTTTTCATTTATTATGCTTTTAACACTAAGGTTGATGATCCGTTCCCATGACTAAGTGCTTAGAGTGGTCATCCATAAGGATCGAAGCGTCCAATTTTATTCGATGAGTATATGGCATATCTATCTACCTATCTATCTATCTATCTATCTATCTATCTATCTATCTATCTATCTATCTATCTATCTATCTATCTATCTATCTATCTATCTATCTATATATATATCTATCTATATATATCAGGCGTATATAGATATATACACGCCAGATACTCATAGAATAAAATTGGAAATGTCGATTCTTAATAATAATAAGAATAATATATTAGGGTCTATATATATAATATATATCATTATTAAGTATAATTATATATGATACATATCTATAATAATATAATAATATAATATAATTATTATTAATGTTTTATATATATGGACCCTAAAATTATATTAATATTATTATTACTATCGCCATGTTTTACTACCTGTTCAATCCATACGCATACGTGATAATTACTCTAATGGAATAGGGATGAGAAAGGAAGCTTTTTAGAGGTAATCTACCAGCATTTCCCTGAAACGAGAAAGTGAGAAATGATTTAGGGAAGACCACTCTAAGTAGACCAGATCGAGATTTATGCCCATATCTTCCTGTCATCAGCAGACCAGTTCAACACAAGTGTGACGCCTTAAACCGTTCGGCCACTGAGACGGGTCTGGCTATTCAACTATAGGATACATTGGTATATAAGCCTGTAAGCGACAGGGGGAAGGAGTTAATAAATTTGATTTGAGCCGTTTCTTTCACTGTAAAAAGTGCAAAACAGGGAAACCCTTATTTTAATTCATGTAAGGATTTAAAAAAAATTCTATCAAATGAAAAAAAAATATTGAAAATTCAGTTCCGTTAGGTTCTTTCTCGTGGTTTATAAGTGTGAAAAGTTTTAACTTTCTAGTTCATCTAGGGGCTTCTGGAGGGTGAGGAAAGAGACACACACACAAACACACCGACACACACAGCACTCATATTACACAAAGACACACACACACACCACACATAGACAGACACAGACACAAATACACACACATAGGTAAACACAAACACAAACACACACACATAGGTAAACACAAACACACACACATCACACATAGACACACACATCACACATAGACACACACATAACACATAGGCACACACATCACACATAGACACACACATTACACATGGACACACACATCATACATAGACACACACATCATACATAGACACACACATCATACATAGACACACACATCACACATAGACACACACATCACACATAGACACACACATCACACATAGACACACACATCACACATAGACACACACATTACACATAGACACACATCATACATAGACACACACATCACACATAGACACACACATCACACAAAGATACACAGACACACACATTAGGAAATTATATTCTATATTGGTGGTTGAAAGTGCGAGATATTATCTCATATTTTACAGTTCATTTTTGAATTTCGAATTTTTTAACTGATAAATTATCTTTGTTTATAACTTTCAAGTTGTATACCCAAATCCAAACAGAATTAATAATTTAATCAATTTGATTATCAATGAGGTATATATAAATGCATCAAAGCTCACCTTCTGGAGAGATAACTTAGGTCTGCAACCAGAATCTGATGCTTACATTGGTTCGCACGTGGTCTACATGTCAGTTTAGTATATTACAGTTTGTCAGTGACGGGAAGGTCGGGGATCGAATCCAAGTCAGATTTGTTGATTTTAATAAATGGTTTATCACTCCATCTTTATGCGAATGCGTTTGAATTTAGTTTGTCGGTAACGAGAGGGTCCAATATTTTAATTCCGGTCCCATTTGTTAATTTTGCTTGATTGTTTTTTTTTTATTATATCCGTGAAAATGTGGGTACATTTCTCTAAATTCTACTTTTATCATCCCTACTTATTAGTTTAGTTAAAACAAGGTTTGCTTGAATGGGCGGATAGTAAAAACAATATAGTGTGCAAGCCCCTCCCCCTAGTGAAGATGACGTCACAGCACCCCGGGGGCTCTCAGCCTTCTGATACATTCTCACCCAATACACATACCCTCATGGGGGTGGTGGGGTGTAGATAGGGTCGTGTGGGTTCTCTACGTGTACACTAAAAAAAAAGTATGGAGCCCTATTGCCCGTAAATTCCCCACACGGCTTAACTGCAAGTAGTAAATCTCTCTTTGGCGATAAAAAGGGAATACATCGAAAGAATACAGATATTGTTGAAGATAAAAAAAAACCTAATCATAGTTTTGTAACTTCCAATTATAAAACCAACAGTAATTCACAATTTTTTTTTACCTTCAGCCAAACAAAAATCTCTTTCAATGTTATTATTTAGGTTTATTTATTTTTTTAGTTAAATACCATTAAAATTTGCGCTTAATTGTTCTGACATTTATATTTACTCCATTTTTTCCTTGGAAGAAGTGAGATTTACAGCCCTTGAACCCCGGGATGGTATCATGGAATTTCCAAGAAAAGGTTCCAGGAACATGTTGTACAGTCTCTAACAAGAATTTATTATGATATACGTGATAGGATTTCTAGTTTTTATTTAGCACAGAGTCTACTATCCTTGTTCAGGTTATACGTATATGTACTAATTACGCTAATAAGTTAGGGATTTACCTGCTTCAGTGGCCGCATGGTCTAACACGCCACTTTCGCCAATAGACTAGATTGTCAATGATGGGGAGATTGTGGTTCGAACCTCTGTTGGGTGTACTGAGGGTGGTCCTTCTAAAATAGTTTTACATTCTCCCTCAACGCAAATGCGGGTACACTTCACTAAATATAACCTTACTTATCCCTAAAATCGTAATTAGTAAATAAGGGTATAACCTAAACGGGCAGTAAGATGCAATGCTAATAAAATTAAAGTTAGGGATGAAGAAGGGTGAAATTAGAGTAATTTTACCCTCAGAGTGGAAAGCCATTTTGGGAAAAGCACCCTCAGTTCACCCGATCGGGATTCGAACTCAATCATCAACATTCTACTCTAAATAGAGAATGACACCATAGACCATTCGGCCACTGAAGCGGCTGATTTCTAGTTAAATGTTTGGAGGGGGGTGGAGGGGTGGAGGGCCCACGTCTTACTAGCTGTCCATAATAGTTTTAATAAAAGTGGCTCAGAAATGAGGAACCTAGCATTTATAAGGAAATGTACCAAAATTTTCGTGGGGAGGAATTGTGTGAAATTATCAATAAAATCATCCTCAGTACCTCCCACTAGTACTCGAACCCCTACCACCCCATCACCAGCATTCAAGTCAATCACAAGAGTGACACCTTAGATCATTTAATCCCTGACGCACGTTTCTATACAAGTTCCAAATTATCTTCTCCCTATTTAAACACAGGTTTAATGGGATGACTTATCGAACGTTTAGTGAAAGTACATACAATATTTTGAGTGACGTCCAGCTAGCTACATTTTAATTTTAATCTTTCAACTCTAAAAATTATTTTCTTTCGTTTATTTGAGGTACTTAACGTGTACTTTATAAACTGATTGATTATATTAAAACATAACTAACTTAAATTTAGAACAGACATAACATCCAGTCCACGGCCGTTAATTATACCTGTAAAACGGGAAAACCCACATTTCACCAATGATAAAAATCTTTGGGCGTGCCAGGATTCGAACTCCGGACCAATAACTCAGTAGAAATAAACTCTACCAACTGAGCTAAGGTGTCGGGCTATCTCTAAATTAACTACTAATATATATTACTATTTTCTTAAGTCATTGAATGCATCATGGCTTTAAGGACCTATTTTATATACAGGGTGGGGCGGACACAATTAGACGATCTATGCTGAGGAAAGTGATGGACAACGTGCTGAGGTTTGCCTGACGTCCGTTGGAGCTCACCTGACTGAGCAAAAATGAAAAATTTATTATGTGGTTTGCTCTTATTTAGCTAGTGAAAACTTACCCTTCAATAAAGGTGCTAATTGTCAAGTTTCAGCCCCATCCTGTATAAATGACTTGTATTGCTGGCAGTTGAACTAATTATCATAATGATTTAGTCTGTATCGCTGGTGACTTGGAGTAGTGTTTGAATCCCAGCCGTGTGTAACGAGGGTGATTATTCCTAAACTATTTCCTCCTCTCCCTCACTACAATTGAAGGTACATTTTCACTTAATTATTCTTTACTCATTCCTATATCATTATTGTACTTAAGAACGTATATGTGTGATTATCACTAAAAAAATGTAACATAAAACAAAGTAGTGGGATTAGGATTACTATGGATATTAAAAAGAGCTGCAAAGAAAAATAAATATGAATATTTTAAAACAAACACTGATTAGAAAATAAATTATGGTGCACCAGTTGTGCTTTGAGTTCCAGCCTATTTGATTATATTGTCACATAATTATTATATCGAATCACTTCTTTTTCAGGAATTTATAAGACGTGACATAGATATAACACAATTTTATTTTGAAAAATACCATCTAGAAGGCATAGTTTCCTACCAGATTTCTACTATACACAGTGGTAGGATTTTGGTAGAATAAAACGCCTTCTAGATGGGTTTACTTGGTAAGAAAATCGGGCTACATACATTTTAAATATTAAATGTAACTTTTATTACCAAATATTAATAACAAAAACTAAACTAACCTGCTTGCAACGTTACTTATATTTTTTCTTTTCTTTGTAAAATTCAACAATAACTCTAATTTGCGATTAAATGTTACTCAGAGCTAGTTTGCAGGCCTTTCAATTTATTCCGGTAATAATAGGTCCTATAATTTGTATTTTTTTCTTGCATTAGTACATTTAAATGACAACTTAAAGGAACAAGGTGGAAGAGTTAATTTGAAGGATTTGATAGCAGCTTTCTTTCAGAAAGAGAAGAAAGAAAGTTGTATTGTAAGAAAAACACAATAAAACGGGATCACATCTGAAACCAAACCCTTTGTGACTCCTGAGTAGTCTGTGTTTTTTTTTTTTTCCTTTCATTTGAGCTATTGGGATGAGAAAAACGTAATCGGCAGCTGTTACTTTTGTTAAAGATGATCATTACCTATAAATGAACACTTTTAATACAGTAAATACTATCAACGTTGGTTTCATAAAAAAAAGTATGTAATGATTTAAAATACCATTTATATGAAAATTGAACTGTAATTGTTAGTTAACTAGACTGTCTGTATTAGCGATAAAACAGTAGTTATATATTCTCTGAACTTGTGAATAGCAGCTAATCCAATAAACGTATATTTGCGAATTGTAAACGTCAATCATTAGTAAACTATGTACTTACAGGCGTAGGTAAAAATTGAATGCTATGTACTCGCTAATTATCAGTTGAAATGATTAACTGTCACGAATGTATGCAATCCCATGACACGTAGCTTTATCACGTTTCCTAGTAACGAGACGCCTTTATTGGGAATATTAGCGCTTCCAGTCTGGCATGTGCACAACGTGCTAAAAGGTTTTAGAAATGGATCAACGCATGCATGAAACTCCATTTGACTACCTGAAACTATTTTGTATAGCCTCCTCAATATAACGTTTTTTAATTAACAATTCATTTAAAAAATTATAAATAATTAGGGTTACCATACGTCCGGATTTGGAACACGTGTCCGGTTTGGCGTCCGGATCTGAGAAATGTCCAGATTTTATTGATATGAACCGAAAACATGGCCAAATTGGGGAATTTTACTCCGCGCCGCACCTTAGGTTGGTCACACTGAAGCATGAATAAAGTACTTGAAAAGCTCAGAATATAATATGAACACTTATGTTATCTACTGTATGTAAATATTCATGGAATTTAAGGGATAGTGTATTAAAAAGGCTTAATTATAATAAATTTGTAATTTTTTAACCCCATAACACTTATTTTGTAATTTAAAAAGTTTATAAATCAAGCTAAGTTTGATAACATTTTTCACGTATCAGGATAGCTAAAAACGCAGATTTCAGTATATAATTTTCAAAAAAATTTCCGGGGGAGGGCCCCCGGATCCTACACTCCCCTGGGGGGTATTAAATACCCCCCAGCCACCCCGGAAAGACCTCGGTCCGGATATTGCCTCAATAAATTATGGTAACCCTATAAATAATACTAGGCTTAGTTCTGTGAAAAATATAAATCGATTCTTTTATGTTCTTATCGTTACTACAGTTTTAACGGTTATCCTTGGATTTGAAGTTGATTTTTCTCATCATATGACCGGGAGGTAAATGATATCCAGATTAAGTCGTCTTATGTGTTGAATATTAGCCTATCTAGTGGCACAGAAAGTTGCCCAGGGTACACCATAGGAGGCTGTCTACACGTCTTACCAGCAATTAAATGATGTGATGATAGTTATTATGAAGTTGAGGAGCCGGTGCGAGTCTTAACCCAACTTAAGCCTAATAAAAACAAATCCTGGTAGCCATTGGGATCATCCCTTTTTAGGGAAAAATACCAACTCATTGGTATATCCTTCTCAGTGGTACATTTTTTGGTGATTAACTAATTTCAAAGATATTATTATTATTATTATTATTATTATTAGCACCGCGTCTTACTACCCGTTCAGGTTATACGCATTTACGCTAATGTGTAATGGTTGGGTGATTGTGAGATGAAAATGGAGGACCTACAGTTTAACGTGGGATCCAAACCACGGGACCGAGGTTTGAACCCCGGACCCTCAGCACAGAAGTCTGACACCTTACCCCTAGACCACCAGGTCACCTTCAAAGATATTAAATAGCGTTAATGTTTATCCCTTACGTTAAACACAAGGATTATTAAATAATAAATCTAGGTGGTAAGGATGAAGAGTTCACTATTATTTGCTTGAAGAAAGGATGAAGATAAGAAAATGTACATCACATTATCACTAATAGTGCACCCAATTGGGACAAGAATCCTGATCTCCCGTCAACATCTCCCACATTTGTGGGATTGGTACGCATTCTATGAAACTAAATTAGTACTCCTCTAGGACTTCTCTAAAATGTGACTCCAATCAATGGCATTTTATTATTTTAAATAAATTATATATATCATATTTATTAGCTAGAACAACTAATCATGACATAAATAAAATAACATTTATTTTGTCAAAGCTTTTTAAGATGGGATGGAAGGGGACGCGAGAAAAGGCCAGTGTTTATTTCAGTTTTTATAGAAAAACATATTTTTTTGGCCAAAATAAATAAAATATTGCCCCAGTTCAAACATAGAATGTTGATATCAACATTTCTTGAACATCCATCAAACCATAACGGAATTAGATGATAAACTTTTTAAATTAATAGAAAAGGTTGTCATTAAAGTCTATGATATTATTGACAGATATTCAAGAAATTTTGAGGTCACCACGTGAAGAAAATTAAATTCCACGTTTTTACTGGAGCAATATTTGATTTATTTTGTACAAAAAAGTTTTTGCCATAAAAACTAAAAAAACAGTGGCTTTTTCTCCGATCCCTTCCATCTCACCTTAACTTGTTATAACAACATTTACTTATATTATTGTCTTACTTACAAAGTTATAGCTTTACAAATACCAATTTGTAATGAATAAACTCGATAAGTTACTATCTCTAACACTACAAAAACAATACAAGTTGACGATATAACAATATGGATCACCTTTCATTTATAAAACATATCTTTCATGTAAAGCAAAAACAAAATGTTCTTGTAAGTAATATTTATTTGCTTCTCACTTGACATCTGAAAAAGATAACGGCTGGTGAGTAGCTGGTATTTGTTAAATAATACGTTGTCACTAATTAGCTATCTAAAGAGCTTATTACAATTTTAAAATAATAAAACTTGTAGGTTTTTATATATTTTTCTGGTAATCAATATTAAATATTGTTTGGAAATTGTTTTATCATGAATACTTTACTGGCAATCGTGGTTCTATGGAGGGTATGTAAAGTTAATGGATTTGATGACAAAACTACGGTGTTACGATTACTTAAAGATTACTGTTTCAAGAATTTATTTTAGTAAAATATATATTGAAAATAGCACAGTTAACTGCAATGACTTGAATATTATTCCATAAAATAAATTATATATTATTCTGATGGTTAAAATGTTGAATTAATTTTTATTTTAAAACTTAATAATATAACCAAAACAATTCTTATAATGAATAATAATTCCAGTTAAAAGTTCAAAGACCAAACATATTTTATTTGATAGTAGAGTAATAAGCGACTTTGTATAAGCCTTTTGGATATAGGGCTAAAAAGGGTATATAATTATTTAATAGTTACTATAAACCAATGTTTTATATTACTAGTAATTCATTCTTGAAATCTAGTGATTAATAATGCTATACAATTACATTTAAGGAATGGTTTACAGGATAAAAACTTTTTTTGATGTTCAAGTATGTACAAATAAATAATTACCAAATCCTTTCTTAACCTCTGGCAAAGTGTGTACTTTCACGCTTTTGTGAATGTGTGGAATGCCAGACCCCCACCGTGGTTCGGAACCCACGTTAAACTATAGGTCCCCTCTGCTTTCCACCATCATCATTCTCAAGTTTCATCGCCTCATAAATGAATTCCTCCATACACCAGGAGAGTAGAGGTAAGAAAAGGTCGAATGGCCAGATCTAGAGCATCAGCCCCACCCCAGTATCTACAAATATATGAATATTAAGTCAAATTAACTTGATTTAACTTTTTTTTATAGATGATGGATTTGGTGTCTTCCCAGATAAGTAGGTACCTAATAAATACTATTTAAAAATGTTAACCAAAGCCATTAATTTAATTATTCATCTTATAAAATAATCCTACTATATTAAAAATGAGTAATTTGAGAATGGCAGGCTTTAAGTTTACAAAAATAGTTTTGGAATTTTTTTATCTACCTTGGTGCTTTTATATTACGTTATTGAATTCGTAAATTAGAAAAATGACACTTGGACAAGGGATTCGAACAAGGTGTTATTCTTTAAGGTTAAGAATATGATTTTTAATTTGGCTATATCTATAACTAAATATTGTTTAGTAAGTATACACTCACTTACCCTTTGGCGTTAAGAATTAGAAATTTCATTGCCACACTTAGTAAAGTACACCACCTATCCCTATTTTGAGCTAGTTTAATCCAGTCCACCTCACTACATCCTATATCTTTCAGGTCAATTATAATGTTATCCTCCCATCTGCATCTGAGTCTTCCCAATGGTCTCTTCTCATTGGGTTTGCCAGTCATTAGCCAAAACACGGTTCTAGATTATTTAATTTGCCTTCATGTCCTGCCTACCATAATCTACTAGACTTAATGATCCTAACAATGTCTTGTGATGAGCACAGGATATGTAAATCATCATTATATATACCCCTAAACTCCCCAGTGTTCTCATTCCCTTTTGAACAAAATTTCTTCCTAAGTACCTTGTTTTCGTACACCATATTTTTTTCTCTCCATAGTGTAAGATAAAATACCACGTTTAACAACCACTGAGCACAACCGGTAAAATTATTGTTTTGTATATTCTGAGTTTTACATTACTTGAATGAAGGTGAGATATCAACAAATTACTGATCAAGTAATATCATGCATTTCTTGAATTTATTCCACTCCCTCCCCCTAATTTCCACTATGGTATTGTTATTGCTAATTAAAATTGCTCCTAAATATTTCAACTAATTGAACCCTGTCAAATCATGTGTTGTTCGAAGTCATCTCTATTATCGTCCTTAATCTGTGTTCTCTGCGTGAGAGTTTAAGTAGTCTTACAGCGTTCACTTCCAAACATATCTTATTACTAATTTCTAGTAAAATTTCAAAGCCATACACTTGTACATGACTAGCGAAGCTTGGGAGATAAAAATTATCTTTAGTAAGAATACAGCAGCATCAGATATAATATTCATAAATTTTGAAAAATTACACATTGACACGGGTTTGATTCCCGTCTCTAGCTGCAATATTTCAAAATTTACAAATAATACTTAGTATTGTAAAATTAGTTCTACAAGCGGTCGCCTACCTCCATGCTTACTTTATTGTATATAACTTTTGAAATTACCTCTTTTTTTATATTGTACAATAAAAACGCTGAAATGTAGAAGTAGAGAGAAATTATTGAGTCCACTATCAAACTAGGACAAAATGAATGCTATTGTAAATATCTATTATATCGTTACTTACCCAACTTAGACCTATTGTTATAATAAATAAGGTAAATGATAAAACTTAACTTTTCTTTGTTAGTGCAGTACTGATACTTTTAATTAACTCTTTAAAATTTATAGGTATATATATATATTAGTTTATAAGAACTAAACATTAAAGCAAGCATTGTTATAGTATAAGCACCTTTATATATATATATATATATGTATATATATATAATAATTTGCATTAGCAAATACTTTATAGGTCAGTAATGCTGAAAAAATTATGAATAGGAGTGTTACAAATATGGTCAAAATATATGGGTATTTGGGTTCTTGACTAAGGTTTATAATGTTTTATTATCTTAAACTTAATACTTTCGCATTGTATTGCCCGAAGCTAAGATATAAGACTTCGTTAATTGTAATTTAGTATTTACATGGAATTTTTGAGAAAATAACAAGGGAAAACTCATTTTTTTAAAATTAAAGGAACTCGTAACAAATACATTTTAAACTGAGGTAACAAAATTTGTAGGTTTTAACTAAGATAATGAATTTTTTTGCTAATTAATATTTTGAAAACTATTTTAAATTAATACTTGAATTTTTTTTGTCCATATTTGAATATTTACACTATCTTAAAAATTTTCCCAAATATTTTAAAATAAATCCCCTTTGATTTCTAAAGTTGTATCAAAAGTATTATAAAAACTAATATTGATAGTTGAAGCTAAACATTCAATTAATATGAGATTTCAAACATAGTCAAAACTTATCTTTACATACATTTTTGAAAAATCTTGAAACAAAACATTGAGAATGTAAGAGTAATTAAAAAAGTGCCCGTATGTGTATTTATGTAAATAGTGTTTAATTTAATGAAACATATCAATTTCTTTATTTCAGAATCTATAAAGTGTGTTCACTCATAGATATATCAAAAATCTGAGGACATTCATTTTCCTATCAAATTGGAAATTAACTGAAAATAAAATGACTATCAACTTATAATTTCCAATAAAATAAGTTCATAATTTCAAAAGTTCATGAATAAGAGACATCCTTTAGCAGATACAGAACATCTGAGGAAGATATTTTTTATATCAAATCGAAATATTTTATAAATATTTTTTCTCGCCACGTCTCGCTACTTATTTTGTTCATGAGCATGTAAATAGTTATGCGTGTGGGGTATGGATGAGTGTTAAAGAACTTATAGGAAATGTACCTAAATTTGCGTAAATGGAGAGTGAGAAACGATTCAGGAAACACAATTCTTAGAATATACATCATGTTTCAAACACCAACGTTCCCATAATTGGAATACCAGACTAAATTAATTTGACATTTAGAACACGTACTCACCATAACGCGTTTTTATACATAAAACGCCCAGTGATTTTTAAAAGCGTATTAATTGCTAAAATAAACGCCTGATTAAAAATATATTACCAATGGCTTAAAAAACGGATTAAAATTAAATACCAATCACTAAATTAAAACGTCTAGTTATTTAAAAAATGTACCAATGACTAAAATAAATCGTCTAGTTTCTTAAAAAAAAGGGCCATGGTTTCTAAAAACTAAACACTAATTATAAATAATAAGTATTATTATATTATACCAATTATAGATATATAGCTGTATTTGAATACTTGTAGACTGATTGAACAGTGTCTTGGATATGCGAATGCTTACTTGTGACTGATCTGAATTTTGGAGACTTATTGAAGAGGGTCTTGGATGTGCGAGTGCTTACTTGTGACTGATCTGAATTTTGGAGACTTATTGAAGAGGGTCTTGGATGTGCGAATGCTTACTTGTGACTGATCTGAATTTTGTAGACTTATTGAAGAGGGTCTTGTATGTGCGAGTGCTTGATTGAAACTGACTTTAAAATTTGGGGATGCACGTCGAGCGCCTTTCATCACATTGTGATTTCTCGTTTTTCCTCAAGGCGAATGACAGGTTACTTAAAGTTTATCCCCCTCATACTGCAAGCTTAGATCAGTTAAGTTATTAGTAGGAAATTCACTGGGACTACCTGTCTTTGCGGAGAAATATGTGGAGGTTAGATTTTAAAGAAACTTATAAGAATAAAATCCTACAATACTCACAATTTAAAATCGGCCGAGATTTTCCCAGTTTATAGTCGGTAGTGTGACAATGTGTTTAAGATTTCAGATGGAGTAAACTTTAATTAATTTATCGCCTCTAGATATGAGAGGAAATGGTCGACAGTACTCCAAGGACAATCAGCAGAGCCGGATGCAGCCAAATCCCATGGCGAGAGCTGCAGCACCAATGCAAAATCTTCAACCCAACTTCATGGCAATGGCTCCAGCACCAATGCAGAATCGTCAACCCAACTACATAGCAATGGTTCCAGCGCCGATTCAGAGTCATCAACCAAACTACATATCGAGAGTCCCAGTATCGATGCAGAATCGTCAACCCAACTACACGGCAATGGCTCCAGCGCCGATGCAAAACCGTCAACCCAACTACATGGCAATGGCTCCAGCGCCGATTCAGAGTCATCAACCAAACTACATATCGAGAGTCCCAGTATCGATGCAGAATCATCAACCCAACTACATGTCGAGGGCCCCAGCACCGATGCAGAATCGTCAACCCAACTACACGGCAATGGCTCCAGCGCCGATGCAAAACCGTCGTACGCTCCCCAACACACCCCCTCAGAGCCTCCAAGGCGTAGACCAAGGTGTCGTGCGTATGTACCAGACAGTCCTGGACAACATGAGGCTAGACAGGGCATCCCTCTCCAAGGTGAAACAGTTGCTTGCAGCCTCTCCCAAGTACCAAGACACTCCCTTTTCTACCAACCCGGAGATGATTCCAGACAACGACGCTCTTATGGTAATGATGTCTCAGCTTCCCGGTACAACGAGGATTCGCCCGGGAAACGGGCCGCAGATCCCACAGAAGAAAGAGGGGCTTGTCGGTGCCGTAGCTGGTATTTTTAACAGTCTCGTAAAAAATGTGATTGGGTAGTTCTTGTAGAGGATTTTTCATCATCACCTTTAATACTTTCTTGCTATGTCCCCAGTAATAGTGAGTAACAATCCTCTCAACACTTTGAAATAATCATCACACTTTTGTTTGAGAGGTAATGTTTAGTCTGAGACTAATCCATGGGTGATTGATTGCAGTAATATTACTCGTAAACAATAATACACCATTTCCATATACAAATAAATCTTTATTTATTTATAATTGAGTAACAATATTTTTTTATTTTTCGTTTTAGTTCGCTTAATCTATCAGGTAACTTGCGTGATCCAAAAATTTAGGATATGATAAGCAATGATTTTAAATGCAGCTGAATAGCGTATAAAAAGAATGGAAAACAACATGTATACTAAAACGCTAACCGTACAATTTTAGGTATTGAATCATATACGCTGATGAATCCGAATCAAATACAATTTCAATGCGAAAAAAATTGTCTCATTGCCATCGATTTACTTATTTGGTCTGTAATTGTTAATTATATAAATATTTTGATGAGAAGAACCGCTTTGAAAATACAAATATATATATATATNATATATATATATTAGCAAACAATAATAATTATAACTTTTTACTTCATTATTCGTATTTTTTTAGGTATTTATTATTTTAATCACAAACTTGCACCTACTGATCAAACGACTTGGCGTATTAAGGCATGAAAGTAAATTTAGTAGGTTTTCTAGCTTCTTATGAAAGCTCAAGTGTGCATAAATAGTTTAACCGGTTGTTCTGGATGTTTACTAACTATAATTTAAATATCAAATTTCTTAAAAAGACATACAGTTTTATGTGATAGAATAAAAACTCCTATTTAGTTTCTGTAATAATATGCTTTAGTTGAAAATTACTCATTATTTTAGTTGATAAGATATTGACAACCTCCAATTTTGTTATTTATAAAACTACATAATTTTAGAACAAGCTACGACCAAAATAAGTACCAAAAATATATGATTAAAGAAACATTCTATGACTCATTAAAAACACACACTCTTTACAATTACAAAAAGTAATGGATATTATATTATATATTGTTCATTTATTTTAACTCCGCAAATTTTATAAGTAAATTGCTTTATTATTTTATTTATTTAATATGTATATAAATCCCGATTGTAAATACAAAATAAAATTTGTAAATCAAATTAAATGAAACAGAATTATGATTTTAAATGTTAAATAAAATCTTTATTATTATTATTATTATTATTATTATTATTATTATTATTATTATTATTATTATTATTATTATTATTATTATTATATGTTTTTCCACCAGTGCTCCCTGTTTCTACCTCCTTTTTCAGCTCCCAGAACTTTCTTTTTTCCTTCAAGTTATCCAATATTTGAATCCTCCTTCTCCCTAATCTCCTCTTTTACTCTACCTTGTCCTTTATGACGTCGTGTAGAAGAAAGCTACGCCTAAGACTATGTCCAATCCAATGTTTGCTTTGTACTGAAGGATCAGATTCAAAATGGTTTTCTTCTCAGCCACTCTTCTTAGGACTTCTTCATTTGTGACCCTGTCTGTCCACCGGATCTTCTCAAGTCTTTTCTAAAATTAGATTTAATAGCTCTACAAGTGTTTCTTATCTATCTTCCTAAGAGTTCAAGTTTCTGCTCCACACAGCATTTCATCGATTTCTTCCTTGGTTCCAAACTCAACTTGTTGGTCAACAGTAACTTCTTATTGTTGAAAGTTTTCTTAGCTATGACGAGCCTTGACTTAATTTCCTTGGTGCAGTAGGTATCTTTGTCAGAAGACTTCCCAGGCACTTGAACTGCTCTGTTTTACAATTTTGATTTTCACCGGCTATTCATTTTTTGGAATCCTCATCACTTTTGACTTCTTAATGTTAATCTCCATGCCATATCTTCTCCTTATCTTGACCAGCTGGTCCATAATTTCCTGCAACTTCTCTTCATTTTTGGCCAAAAAATGCTAGATTATCTGTATAGGCTACTGTTTTAATGACGCGCCCTCCTATTTTGAAATTGCCACATCCCTCCAGGGTTTCTTTTGCGAGCCTTAATAAGTGATAGTATACTATACTGCTCACTAGACAACAAATAATGTTATAGTGAAATTTTAATTCCCTAAATTCTCAGACTCCATTTTAATTAGCTGATATACATATTTGAAGAACGATAATTTCATAGCGTAAAACTTAAATGTATATTGTTCTAACTACTAATCGATTTAAATTATTTACACTGATCAATATTCCCATTCTTTACTAAATTTTAGTTAGATTTTCCAGGGATGGGGAGGTTAGGGTTCAAATTCAGCATAGATTTTTTGAGGGTGGTTTAATTTCTAAAAGGTTTTTACCTTCCCTTCTCGCAAAATCGGGACAGATCTCTTCTGAATTATCTCATTCTCATCCCTACTCCATTAAAGCATAGCTCCAACGTGCAGTAGACGCGATGATAAAATATATCGTACTGCACAATCTTACATACTGTACTTTTTCATATAAATTAACACAGTGAAAACTAAAATTGTCAGTATATTAACTTCAAATTATTTTTATTTATAAAAACAAAAATAATATATTCTTATTATCATGTAAAAAACATTACAAATACGTATTTTGAATAAATACAAGTTTGAATAGTTTTTAAAATAATTAATTTAGCAAAAATAAAACAAATCTACATCCAAAAGAAAAGTAAAGGCTACAGTATTATTAGTCAATTAAAACACTTACAACCATAAGATTTTTTGAAAAGTTTTTAATTTTCAAAAATAATTCAATAGTAAAACATCCTTCATTTGGGGTACTAGGATAAAAAAGACTTAGGAAATAATATAAACATATCTAGTTTGAACAAAATTCATTTAACTGTTTTGGTTCTAACCATATATAGAAATACAGAGATAATTGTAAGATCCTTTTTTACTTTCTCACTATCTTACAGGTAGAGAAAGTATTGTGATCGTCAAAAAATTGAGCTCGAGATTTTGATAAATGTTGACGTTTTATAATCCCCCGAATCCAAATAGTAATTTTTGAATTTCCGTTTGCATGTCTGTCTGTACCTCCAACTAGACCCTAAACTATTTTACCGATATGGGCTAAAACTTGGTACCTAAAGTTTTCATTGAGTTTCCCCGAGGGATTTTTGGAATTAGATATCCAACCCTAAAATTAAGGGTGGTTTACTGAAGGGCAAAAAGATAAAAATCGATTTAATTAAACTCGGCTTTAACGATTTTGATTAAATTTATTTTATTCCAAATAAAATGGCTACTTTCAATATTTCGGCAAAATGACTTTAAGGGATTCGCTCTGATGTGCAAATTCTTATTTATCATATCTCTGTAGCTCTTTGATATAAGAAATTACTAATCATTGCAAATATGTAGGTCTATTTATAATACAAATCTTTTATTTGAAACATATATTTATAAAACCAATAACCTTCAAGCTATTTATTATATATAAACTTTACGAACACTAAAGGTAAAGTATTGTGACTGTAAAAAAAACACCCTAAATGTTTATGGATGTTGACGTCTCACTACCCCCCGAACCCTAAAAAGTTGTTTTTGCAATGCCGTCTGTCTGTGTGTCTGTTTAACCCTAAAATTAAGAGTAGATTAATAAAAAGCGAAAAGGGAAAAAATCGATTTTCTCAAAATCGGCTTTAACAATTTTGATTAAAATTCGTATTTAGGCGTTGATTAAGATTATAAATAAAATGGCTATTTCCATTTTCATATAAAAATGAACTTTAGGGCACTTTACAGAAGTTGAAATTTCCGTATCTCCGTAACTATTTGATCTACTAAATAACTTATAATTGCAAAATTGTAGTACTATTAAAAATAAAAAAAACCTTTATTTGAAATATGTTTGTATACAACCAACAGTTTCTGAGATATTGGCAAATATATTCATACAATTTTGTGAGATTTAGTTGTAAATGGATACTACTTAAGTTTTAACGCAATAATTCTGTAAAGCCAAAGAGTAATTAAAAATGAATAAAAATTTTAACCGGAAGTTGAAATTTTAATACGAAGTGTTGATCCTTGTGGACCCAAAATTGATCATTTTTATTGGTCCAAACATACAAATGAGGACATAACTTAAAATTAAAATCATAAAATTTAAAACCGAAACAAAACAAAATGTTTTACGTAAGTATAGTGCAATTTATGCTTGAGTTTGCTAGTGTATACTATTTTGTTTCACATATATTATGAATTTTGTGTAAATATCTCCATTTTTAAACAATAGAGCGAGAAAGTCCGTGCGGATCATAAAATTCAAGATTATTCATAACCTTAAGGTTGAAAATTTTCTCAATTACAATATAATATCTACATATGATAGTAGAAGTCTTTGTAAACGTAACAAGATAATCTCACTTAAAAAAAAGCAAACGCTTCTCCGATAGGTTGATGCTACATTTGACCTATTCTAACAATTCAATCTTCACTAAAATAATATTTGGTTTTCTTTCACAACACATTATATTTATTTTCTCAATTTGACAGGTGTACGCAGTTATTTTTCTTGTCAAAGTTACAATACATTTTTCGAAGCAGATGGATGCAATACTGTTTGTAGTATTTGACCAACTGACAGAAAAGGTCAAAATTACTTTGGATGGATCGTACCAACATGTCTGTAAAGTTTCAGGAGAGAAAGAATATGTGAGGATTGTGTCTTGAATATTGATAATAGCCTGTCTAGCTAGCAGTGAAGTTGGCTCAGTGAAAAACTTAGTTTTACGAATTTCAATTTTATTTAAAATATAGAATTCAAGATTATTAGACGGTAGTTGAATTTACTATACTTAACTTTTATGTCTAGCTTAATTATTACTGACACTGTACATTTTATTTAGTTTATTTATCACGCTATAATTTAAATATGCATAGTGTATACATATTGAATTACCTAGTTAGTTTAACAAATATCAATGATAGCGATAAAATAAAAACATTAGTTTGCGTAGTTACAGCTGTAAGCTAATAAAAGTAATGAAACAATGTCAATTTTATTCAATCACATCACTTTTAGATTGATTGATTATTTTTGAGTTTAAGAAATCAAATAACATTTGTTATGGTTTTAGTAAAATAGGTAGGCTGTATTAAAACAAAATTTTCAAATAATTTATATTTTATAGATTTTGGAAAGTAGCTAGGTATTTCATAAAAAGCGTGAATGGGAGATTCTAGGACCTTGTTCAGTGTTTATTGACTGGCAAACCGAATGGGAAAAAATAGACCATTGAGAAGACCTAGACGCCGTTAGGAGAATAACATTAGACTGGACCTGAAAGAGATAAGGTGTAATGAGGTGGACTGATTATAACTAGCTTAAGATATAGATAGGTTGTAATGAGTTGGCCTGGATAGAACAAGCTCAAGATAAGGATAAGGTGTAATGAGGTGAACTGGATAGAACTAGCTCAAGATAAGGATAAGGTGTAATGAGGTGGACTGGATAGAACTAGCTCAAGATAGGGATAGAGTGTAGTGAGGTGGACTGGATAGAACTAGCTCAAGATAAAGATAGGGTGTAATGAGGTGGACTGGTTAGAACTAGCTCAATATAAGGATAGGGTGTAATGAGGTGGACTGGTTAGAACTAGCTCAAGATATAGAGAGGTTGTAATGAGGTGGCCTGGATATAACTAGCTCAAGATAGGGATGGATGGGGTACTTTTGTAAGTGCAGAAATTAATTTTCAAGTTCCTAATGCCATAGAGTAAGTGAGTAAGTTAGTAAAATAAACACCTAAGAACTTTTTTTAAATAAAATAAACGAACTTTCTTAATACTTTCTTTAGACTCATTTCTAAGTTTGGCAAAATAATCAAATTAATTTTCTAGATAAATAATAAAGCTTTGTTTAAAAACCTTATATATTTAATATATAATTTGCTTAGCTCCATCGATCTAGACTGTCGTGCTCATCTTCGACAAGAATTTGGGATCTATTCTCCAAAATTATTCTTTGTGAGTGTAAATTATTACAGTAGTCGAATAGTCTAAGACTTTTTCCCACAATATATTGGACTGCCAATACCGAGAAGATCGTGGTTTGAATACCGATAGTTGATAATGAAGTTGAATTTAACCTCAATTATTTCCTACTTTCCTTCCACTAAATTACGGATTTACTTTCTCTAGATTAGGCCTTCCTCATTTCAGTATATTTGCGTGATTATTACATATGTGTACGACCCAAACGAATAGTAGGACGTAGTGTTGAAAAAAAGAGGAGACAGCTTTAAATAGCATTCATACGCGAAGTATTAAAAATATTGACACTAATAAAAGGCATTTGTGGGAGTGGTATTGGTATTATATGCTATTGATATTTTTAAGATATCTCTTTGTTAATAAATATATTCTGAGCTTAGTGACATTTGGACCATTTTTTAATAAACAAGGATCCAGACACACTTTTTTTTAATCACAGCATCTTACTATCTATTCGGATTATACGCAAGCAACAATATTCCAAGATCGTTGTAATTATTAGCAAATTTGCATATACACGACTATCCACATTTGGTGATATTACGGTCCAAATCACAAGTCTCATGTTAGTACGAATGGCTGGTTGGTAATTCAAGGTTCGAACCTCGCCTGGCTGCATCAAGGTCGATTTTTCGATATATTGTCTATCATATTTCTCATTCCCCACACCATCTCTCCACGTCTGTATGTAGACTATTAGGCTAATACATATTTATATTAAAATGAAATCTCAATCAAATTGTAAATTCCAGATATTATTATTATTATTAGCACCGCGTCTTACTACCCATTCGGGTTATACGCAGTAAATTCCAGATAAAACTTCACTTAAACACAAGAGTATTTTTATTGTTACGTCCCTTCGATATAGTCCAATTTTCATAGGATGGGTACTTTGGATAATACTGATATTTTATATTTTCCGCTTCATCTTTTTAACAATTTTACTAAGATAGTTATCTTTATTTTACAGGTATTGACAATATATTTCAAAAGCGGGATTTGTAGATCACATGACCTGACGTATCAATACGTAAAAGTAAATATATTAGCTTTTATAGTTGTCAGATAGTGCTTTTTATAAAACTATTTGACTATAGCTATACCTACAAAATATAATGTATACACAGAGTTAAATTACAAACATAAAAAATCAACTTGTTTCCTGAACTTAAATACACATATTTATAGCGTGCTAAAATTTTATAACACCAATGTGAATAATTTTTATACTGTAAGAAAGATAACTTAATTAGTAGTCATCAAAACTAGATCTAAAGCTTTAGGGTGTAAGGTGATAGTTAAAATTGACCTTCTATACTTTAATAAATAACATTGCAAATATTTTAGTTTGGTTTAAATCATCAGTTCTTAGGGTTATGTTTTCCTAGGATTAGCAATGTCACAGATAGAAATAATATTTATTTTCCTTTTTTTAAAGGTAAGTGGTATACTTTTAAGTTTCTATTCAGAGCACGAAACAAACCCAGCTCAAGATTTATTTAATGTCATAGGTTAAGCTATTCCTCTTTATTAAAATTTATTTTTTAAGTTTAGCCTACCAGATTTAACTATCAACTTCAAGGGAGATATGCTTCCGTAGACATATATATATATATATCTCCAAGGCATCACACTCGCAATCTACTAGAATGCCAATGAATGGTATATCGGGGTTCGAATCCTGATAGGGTCTATTAAGAATATTTTTTCCTAAATGGATTTTCACTTTTTACGGGCACAATTCTTCTAGGTATGCGTATACTCCGAATGGATATTAAGACGCAGTGATAAATTAATTATAAAAGCTCGCTTACCATAAATTAAACATTTGTACAGTTCATAAAATGTATGAAAATATTTTATATAATATTTATACAAGCTGATTTCTAACCAGTAAATCAAGTTGGGCAGTAATGTGTACGCTAGTTCAAGAATTATAGATAGGTAAGGGAATCATATTAATGCATCAAAAGAGTATAGACAAACACATGTGAGCATACTCACACATGTAAACACATTATATTCAAACTTGTAAGAAGTTGTTTTGCTTAAAATAGACAAATCAAACAAAAGTTATATTGAAATATTTTAATATACAGTTTTATATATTTTTATTGTGAGAGAGAATGAGATATATATATGACCATCACATTAGTAATAATGTTGCTATAAAAAGGCTATACATTAATGAACACTTCTTCCTTATTATTTAATTCCATGAATTTATAATGTATTAATTTTGTTTCTCCTTTTTCACAGGGTATAAGTTGCGTGAAGCCCATAGGTGCGTTATTATTTTAAATAAATTGTTATACAATTCCAAATATAGATACAAAAAATCTTTTTGATCAAGATCATATCAATTATTTTTATTATGTATGAATAAAAGAGTTTTTACTTATATTTTAGTTATGTGACTGTTTAATTTTTAAAGTCTTATATTATAATTTATAGAAGGGAGTGTTTAGTAAATTTAATATTATAATATGTAATTTCCATGTCCGTAAATGTTCATACATTTTCCTTACTTTTGGTGTTATCTTAGTTTAAATTTTTTTAATGCTAATGGAAAATCTAATAAATAATAGGCCTCTAGTTTTATTTATAATTAACTATGTTAAATGTATTATTGTTGGTTTATAATACAGTAAATTTTATATAACATTTTTAAAGTTACTAAAATTGTGTAGTATTCATCCACCTCACATATATATTATATCATTTTGGCAAGTACAGTAAACGCTACAAATTTTTTTTAAAGGATTTTTAGTAAGTTTTTCAACAATATCGAAAAAATACTTTCACTGGTGGTCACACGGTCTAATCCTAAAGCGTCATTCTTATGTTTGACTGGATTACCCGTGATGAAAAGATTGAGGTTCGAATACCGATCGGGTGTACTTAAGGTATGCTTTAATAATTATTTTTTTAACTCTCCTTCCACGTAAATGAATATACATTACTTTTGAAATCTTACCTTTCTCATCCCTCTACCATCAGCTTAATCAATGTATGCGTATAGCCTGAAGGGGTAGTATGACACGGTGGAAAAAGAAAGAATAAATATCAGATAAAACGAAAGTTACTGTGAATGGACTATAATTGGTATTTTTCTTCAGATTCCAATGAGTACGTGTCAAACGAAGATGATGCAGATCCCGAATTATCTCCACGTGTGCTTCAAGAGGAACCCAAGGAGAATAGCAACAACTTTCAGAAACTTGAAAAAATAATGAATGCCCTATCACCAAATAATAAGGAAAGTCAAGCTTTGAAACAAGATAGCAAACAGATGGTTTCAAATTCAAATAATATGGACCTTCTTTATGGACCCTCAAATTTACCCGGTGCCAGCTTTATCCAAGAAAATAACGATATCAGACCCCAAGAAAAAGATTTAGGAGGATTTGTTCAGAAAGTCAACTCATTTCCTCCTGCTTACTATCAAGTCGATCAGAACGCTGGACTTTACAGAGAAAATGTTGCTCCGGTAGGACAAGGACAGAATTTGTATTTACCTCCATATGTCTATCCAGTGTTGGTCAAGAGAAAGAAAGGTAGTATAATCGCACGTATTAAAGAATTAATTGATAGGACCCTGAAGGCTACTTGGGATATTTTCTACCCACGACCTGAAAGTGACCAGCAATGGATCTTTCAATGAACAAATACCTTGCAACGTTGAATTGTGGTATATGTTTATGTAAATAAAATGCTTAAATCAATTGTTTAATCTGTTTATAGTATTATTGCATGCATACATATATACGTATATACATACGTACATTTATACATACATGTATACATACATGTATACATACATACATGCATACATACATACATGTATACATACATACATGTATGCATACATACATACATGCATGCATACATACATGTATGCATACATACATACATGTATGCATACATACATACATGTATGCATACATACATACATGTATGCATACATACATACATACATACATACATACATACATACATACATACATACATACATACATACATGCATGCATGCATGCATGCATGCATACATGCATACATACATACATACATACATACATACATACATACATACATACATACATACATACATACATACATACATACATATATACTTATATACATACATATATATATAAGTATATACATATAGACGTACATACATATTCACATACATACATACATGTATAGCCTACATAAATATATACATACGTATATACCTACATATATACATACAGACATACGTACATAAATATATACATATATACGTACATATATACATACATATATACGTACATATGTATACACATACATGTATACTTACATACATACATGCATACATATATACATACATATATACGTACATACATACATATACACATAGTCATGCCATCTCCTTACGGGGTAGGTGAGAAAGTGCGCATATAGTTCAATACTCCGTACTTAATCCATCCTCACTAACTTTCCCCACACTTCTTTATCCTTGAATACTCCCTCACACATTCATCTACAACTGTAGGTCTCAAACTTTTTTCTAGATTACACCCCTTAAAAATAACTAAAATTCTAATGTACCCCCCACGATAAAATTTCCACAGTGTCAGGTAAATAAAGGAAAAAATTTCTTCCCCAGTCAACTCGAAAATTCCCGGTCACGTTTGGTTCTCTTGTAATTTTGTCAATTTTTCACTCGAGAGCTGTTCGCCTGACCCAATTTGAGGACCACTTGTCTACCTACATTTAGGCACGTCTTACATGGACTACCCCTTCCCTTTGATCCACACACTCTACCTTCATGTATTTGCTTCTGAAGTGTTTGTGTATAAATAAATACAATAATTGTAATTTCTTAAGCAATTGTGAAACATACCAAAGCTGAACTGTGATAGGGAAATAAATTATTTAAAAATTTATAAACTTTATAATTGTAAGGGTTTACACTTTATTTTAACATTTTTTATTAGCACCGTATCTTACTACCCGCTCAGATAATACGCTTAAGCAATAATTACGCCAATGGTTTTAGGGATGGAGAAGGCTTTATTCATAGTAAGTGTACCTGCATTTTTGGGGAGAGTGAAAGCACATTCTGAAAAACCCACCCTCAGTACACCCAACCGATATTAGAACTTTGATATCCCCGTCATAGGAAGTCTAGTATACTTTGAAAGTTACGTTTTAGACCATGCGGCCACTAAAGTGCGTAAAATTAAGTATTGATTTATTAAATACATGCATGAAAATATACATTTATAAGTAAAACATTTTTAAGCACCCTCAGCAAAATCAGGACTTATCAAACCTCTTAGCTCAGTTAATATCATGTCTGCCTATATAAATAAGGTGAGCTTTTGGCATGGTCAATTAAAACATTATGTGTGAAATTGAAGTTTCGCAATTTACAAATCTTACTTAATGTTCAGGGAGACTAGAATTTGTACCTTTTATAGGAGTGCGTTTTGAAAGGGTATCCAATGGGTCAATGTGAAAGAAGCATCTTACGTTGGTTTGGGCATGTTTAGAGTATGATTGTAGATAGAATGACGAATCAAATATATGAATATAGAGCGTTTGTGTCCAAAAGAAGGGGTAGGCCATGTAAAAGCGGGTATACTTTAGCTGCGTATCAGCGTATCGTGTCAACTTTGCGTATCGGCGGGGACGGGAAATCGTTGCAAAGTGGTGTGTCAAATGTGATACAAAAGGTAGGCAACGGGCCCAATCGGTCATTTGTAGGTTTTTCACAGTCACATCAAAGGAATGAAATGGCACTAGGTTGAAACATATGTGGACGGGCTACCATTTTACAGCGTTGTACGCTCTTTCTTATCAGGGATAACCAGCGGAAAATTGATGTAAGGATTTTGTCTTTGTTAGTACGTTTTTTGTTTATTGTTGTTATAACTATATTTTTGGCCCAATGGAGTGGAGTAGGGAGGCGAAAATACGGTTTAAAAAAACGTACGTGTAATATCTTGTTTAGGTGGTCTAGGGGTAAGGTGTCAGACCCCTGTTCTGGGGTTCCGGGGTTTAAACCTCGGTCCCGGCACAGATTTATCTGATTGCCAAATCCTTCCTTCACCTCTGGAAAGACGTGTATTAATCACAACTTGTGCATGTGAGGAATGTCAGGCCTCCACCGTAGTTCGGATTCCACGTTATAACTGTAGGTCCTCCATTTCATCTCACAATCACCCTACCATTGCACATTAGCGTAAGTGCGTACAACCCGAACGGTTAGTAAGACGTGGTGCTAATAATAATAATTATAATATCTTGTTTATAAATTTTTACTCAATTGACGATAACAAAAACCCAAAATCAGTTGGGTGCGTCCTAGTGAAATTTTTGTACACTCCACTAACAGATTAGAAATTTAAGTAAACCTCCCTGCTTGCATACAATTTTGACACCCAACGGCGCGGCGATTTTCTTTTCTTATTTTTCAAAATCGAGTAATTAACAAAAATATAAGAGTCTGCTGCTATGCCTGTTCTTAAAATGAACGATAATTATCACAAATATTAATTATAATTGTAAACGTTAGTGGATGTCCTTTATCAATGAAAACAAAAACAGGGCGTGGATTAGTCTAAATGAAATCCAAACCATTATTTAAAATATATTATCAATTTACTTAATTTAAATCCACCAACAAACACCATAAACTTAGCTTTAATATCATCGTTTCATCCGTCTGACATTACATACCTGTATACGCTATTGAAAAGTTGTAATTTTAGACTTAATTCATGTGGTCATAATAAATATACTCATCAACACGTATTCATGTTTTAAGGCAATTAAAATAATACTCTACATACACTCAGATATATCTCGCACTAGTTAATCAATCTACAAAACGCAAAGGTCAAACATATTTTAATATGTTTTGTGATTTAATTATATATTTGATTTTACTACATGTAAGTAAATATTTATGATACAAATTAATATTATTTGGCCAAATATTAAACTGTATAGCTTAACATTTATTTATTTTATTTTTGTCAGAGTGTCTCACTACTCGTTAGGGTAATACACGTATGAACTTCACCCTCGTGTGTTAGGAGTGTGGGTTAAAGGTTTAATTTATAGGAAGTGAGCTTGAATTTGAGTGGAGAGAAGAGTGGAAAACTATTTAGGAAAATACCTTCTCATTACACCCGACTAGGATTTGAACCTTAATATTTTTGTCACTGTCAGGCCATTATATTGCGAGAGTGATGCCTTAGATATCATTTCCCCAACTGAGTGGGTAGCAAATATACTTGAAAAATATAATTGAACAAACTAAAATAAAAGAATATATTATTAGATACATTCCAGATAATTTTATCTATCTGCTCAAACAACGTTTAACAACGTTTTATTACAGATGAAATAAAGTCGCAACAAAATATAAACTTTTTAAAGCGATAGTTGTCATATTTTGAGAGTTGTAGTAAAAAAGTGATAATTCAAATTATCTTAGCATTATTATTTGGTTTATGTAACTCTTATTTTATTTTAATAGTGTAATCTCACCATTGAACATGAACAAATTTTAAAAACACATACAACTGAAATCATTCATTTCATAGAAACATAAAAAAATAATCATTTTTGCTGCACGTCTTTTTTTCCGAACGGACTACCCTAATTTAATAACCCTAACGGTATAAGAAAGAGAAAGGCCAAACTTAAAGGAAATTTAAACGCATTTAAATGAAGGAAAAGTGAGAAACCATTTAGAAAAAACAACCTTAAGATCTCCATCACCTGGAAATATGACGAGATGATCTTGACGATTAATCCACGTAAACATCTGTGCTTGTGAAATAAAGCTATTTTTAAGCTTGTCTCATCCCTCAAATGAACAGGGCAATAGTGGATTGGGCAATTTTTATATGAGAGATTGTTGGATTGGGCACCGTCAATTCGACTAGAAATAATTGGGACTGAGTAACATCGATTTTACTAGAATGAATTGTAAGCGGGTGGACTGGGCCATTCATAATATAATACCAATTGTAAATGAATGCGATAAATTACCAGCAGAATCCAGTTCAGTATAAGTCATCCAGTTGAACGTTAGCTACTCCATAAAGTATGTCCAAGCTACAATTAATTCTTAGTGAAAGGAGAAGCAAGGTTAGGTTAGTTTAAGCTAGGTCGAGTTTGGATTAGGTTGTGCTCAACCCATATTGGGAGGTAAATCGTAGTGCAAGGTATCAGTGTCCAATCCACCTTGTGAGAGAAAATGTTTGTTGTAGCCTAAGGTCAAAAGCATTGCCCAGTCAACCTAAGCTCGAATATATACCTTTCCCATTTTCCAACTCTTGCAGGTATTCACGGATCAGATATCTGGAACAACGCAACTCAAAGATGAGGGAATGCCACAAATATTTGACCCCCATAAGCTTCTCGAATACTACTCCAAGATGGCGGAAGCGCCACGTCGCCAGACACTACAGTTCCCGGCAAGTATTCGGCGCCCACCGGCTAATTGGAAGGCGACTCCGCCACGGAGAGTGTACCGACCGCTGCCCATCCCAGTGAGGAGCAACTATATTCCTTTTCGCAACTCCTCTTCATCTCGCCCAGTCAGGTGGCAAAACCCCGTCAAAACACCACAAGTCAGGGAAGAGAAGGGATCTTTTTCTGAGTTAATATCAAAAGCTTTGAAAATGTTACTCGTTTGAATATTTTAATAACGTTGGATAAGTCACGGTTACGGGGCCACTATTATCTACCATAACAAAAAACAGAGATCTGCTTCTCGGTGGCCGAATGCTATAAGGCGTCACACTCAAAATAGACTAGACTGCCGATGACGGGAAGATCGGAGTTCGAATCCCAGTCAAATGTACTACGAGGGTTTTTTCCTAAATAATGTTCCACTCTCCTTCCACGCAAATGCGGATATACCTTTTTTAAATACAATCATACTCATAAGTAACACATAAGAGTAATTAGTACACATGCCTATAACCTGAACGTAGTGCAAAAAAAACACACAAAAAATAAATTCAAGAGGACCGTCTCGGTTAGTGAGAAATTGCAGTGTAGACGTTCAGTTCCAGTGAAATATTGAATTCTAAGTATGTTAGTTAAAATATGGTTCATATCATTGTAAAGTCGAAATATTACAAAAGGGCTCTTTTTCCTTGACAACCCTTTAGTTTGAGTTGTATTAATACTAAAAATAAATGCATGAAAATGTGACAGTATCATTTTCAACGACATTTTGAGAATATTTGTGAAGCTATGAGATTAAGTTTGATAATAAAAGACCTCTTAGATTTATCCCCTTCCTCCAACAAATATTGTAATTTTTTTAATATACTCACAACAGAACATTATAAGAAAGTTGAGAACAGAAATATTTACTCTTTAACTTTAGATAAGAAATTTCATATTGCCCCCCCCGCTAGTGCGCTAATTTTGTATAGAGATAGACTTCCGAGGACGGGGAGATCGAGGTTCGAATCTCAGTCGGGTGAACTGGGGTTGGTTTTCCCTTAATGGTTTTTCACTCTCCCTCCACGCAAATGTGGGTTCACTTCCTCTATACTCGCCTTACCCAATTCACAACCCATTAGCGTAATTAGTACTTAAGCGTATAACCCGAACGGTTAGTAAGACGCGGTGCTAAGTATTATAATTTTATTGACATGACTAAAGGTGGCTGTATGTGAATGGTAGGGCCTGAGAGCAATTGAGACTTTCTCACCGAGTGAGGTGGTAACTTTAAGAGTCGATATTTCACTAGCATATGAGTTTAAGATCACGTCTCACATAACGGATAAATACTTAAATTAGATAAGTAATACATATGAAAGCATGCGTCGTGGTGAAATTTTCTGTATTTTACTCAAGAAAACAATGAAATAACGACTTGTGAAACCGTTTTACCATATTTAAAAAATACAATTAAAAATTAAAAATAAATTATTTTAAAATGAATAAACCACCAAATTGACCCCATTTAACTGTTGTCAAATGGAGAATAAAGAAAATTTCATTTCGATATATTTTCTAGTTCGAACGTAATCTTGTCATTAATTTCATGGCTAATCAGCCGTGAGATGGGAAAGGGAGGATCACACAGTACGCTATACATAATACCTTATGTCCAAGCTGCTTCAAGTGCATAAGTACCACCTGTCAACGTTAGTGAGCTATACCTTAACTACCTAGGTATTCCCCGGTTACGTCATCCCCTCTTCCTCTACCCTTCTCTGAGTTCATTGACCTACAGTAATATCATCAAATTTAGTGAACAGTTAGCACTCCTGCCTCCACCCCCCGGATTCGATTCCCGGCATGGCGGAAGCACTTTATTTTTATTTATTTTAGTAAGTTTTTTTACCGTTAGGTACTATGCGAACGTGGGCTCATAGTGAATCCATTGTGGATAAGGAAATATTATTTTGGAGATAGTTGATAGTTCTTTAGAGTTCTATCAAGTATCCTCATCACTGTGAAGTTAGGTGACTTTCTCCTATAAGAATAAGATTGATCCATCTTCTTTAATCACAAAAAAATATCATGGTAAAAAAATAATGGTGACTGGAACAAGCATCAATTCCACTCTCTTCTCCCAAGAAATTGTTTCGTTAGTATAAATCTTAGTATAATGCACACACACACACACTAATATGTATTTGTTTGATTACAAATTTTGCCTGCCTATGAAACCCGAATGGTATATTTAGTGTTTTTTATTTTTGCATGGCATCCTACTATACATTCGCGCTATCTACATCTACCATACTTATTATTTAGGAATGGAGAAGATATAATTTTGAAGAAATGTAACCACATTTGCGTGTAGGGAGATTGTGAAAACCTTGAGGAAGCACCACTCTTAGTACACTCAATCGGGGAATACTACCCTGACCACCCAACCACCTGCAAATCAGTCTAAACGAGCTTGACGTTTAGTCCGGTTGCCCACCAATGTGAAAAAAGGGGACTTTAACTATATAGCTATAACAGGATTCTGGTGGGAAGGACTGTATTTGAAAATTACAAAAGCTAGGAAATAATATTAATATCTATTTTATACATGTCACGTGATCTTCAGATGTCACAATTTGATAGATATTATCAATTTTAATAAAATAATATTATTAATGTTTACCTTTAAAAATATGTTTGTATTTTCTAGCCGAATCTTACAATATTTAAGATATATGCTTTTTAATAGAGCATCATTATTTTATATTAAAAATAGCTAAACACTATTAATTCAATAATAAAAATTAAGACTCGCCTCATTGGCTGAATGATCTAAAGGTACGTGCATACCGAACAAAGCGCTCATGACATTTCAATCCTATTTTTGCACAACGTACACTGCACGTGTAACAATCCTTGCATACCCAAGTTTAGTAGCCTTTGTACTAAACTTAGTACATATCAAGCAGATTGATCACTGAACTTTGTGTCTGTCTAGAGAGAACCAGTCTGAACGAAGCGTTTGTACAACATTTGGTCCTAAATTTCGTTTATTTTGAAAATTTAAATTTTACATTTAAATTATTTATTCAAACGGTTGAAAATGATCTTTGTCATTATTAGTGACAATAGTGAATGATGACATGTCATCAGGAGCAAAATTTTACTTCTTAACCATTCCAGGCATTTATTACAAATACTATCGATCAGAAGAGACAAAGATTGGGGAGGATTTTTGTGGAAACTTTGAAACATTATTTATTATTTTACTAGTAAATTAATCCTGATGGAAATAGGTGAACTAAACTTTAATAATTAGGATGAAAGCCATACTTTTTATATAGCTGAAAACACAATCCCCTCCCTCAGTTCTTTTAACTTATAGAAGGCTTTTGAAAAATACAATCAGACAAAAACTAATCGAAGATCAGGGTTAGTTAGGTTCTGCTTCGTGATTTATACTATAAGTGTGCCAAGTTTCATCTTTCTAGGTCATTTAGAGTCTTCAGGAGGATGTGGAAAGACACTGCCACTTAGTAATATATATATATATATAATTTATATATTAACTCATATTGTTTGAAAGTTTGAAAGTTATATTAGACACATTTTTCAAATAACAGCTTTTATATCTCAAGCCTCATAAGGACCCCAAAAAAATTGGTTTTTAAAATTATTTAAATATGACAGAGACCTCTTTTAACCATGACCTAAAGTGCACTAAAAAGTCTTATGATTGTCTAACAGATGGCAGCACTAATTCAATTCGAGTTAAAATAGGACTTACCCATTTCCCCCCTTGTAGCCTTCCTATTATTACTTTGTTCTATAGTTATTAATAATATATATGACAAGACATCTGCATACCGTATGACCTGACTTATGACTATGTGAAAAGGGACCAAATCCAGTTGTTTTTATATATGAAGCCCACTGTCAACAACCAGCATTGATTAAAAGTCACTAAAATATGACATTCTAGAAAATATATGTTTCATTTGATTTATTAACCATAGAGTTAATTTAAAAGTTATTAAAAACTTCCAATAATACTTCCTTTTGCATTACTGTATGGTTATTTATCTTTAAATTCTAAACTAAATGAAATAAGAATGTAAATACAATTGTAATATTTTTATCTACACTAGTGTGGCTCCACGAGTTCTCAGTTGTCAAATAATGGAATTCCTATTAAAACAGACTGTAGTATCTTTCCTAGCTGTAAAATCAGGCCCACCAATGAAAATTCGACTGCATTTTGTTCGTCTTGACGTTGTCATTAAAAAAAATTTTTTTTAGCAATTGGATACTTAATATTTATTGTAGCCACGAGTCATATTTATTAATATCCTGTTAACCTGGAGCCTATAAGGGGGGGGGAAGGGGTGTTATGGGTCTGCAGCTCCCCCTACCCCTTGAGACCCGAAATATCTTAAGGCTATCGGATACATTTGATAATATTTACGTTATTTTGTTAAAAACTTTATCATCCACAATAATAATTAGTATAAAACACTAAATTAGGTACTGATGTTGTAGTTTTTCCATTTCTCTGGAGTAGCGTTTGCATTCAGACCTTTGGCTGGTTAGTGTCACCCACCAGATCCTTCTGGGAGAAATCACACTCCTTAAAGTCTTGTTCCCACGACCTCTAGTATGGCAAGTCATGAACGGCTCGTGGTTTGTAGATTAGCGAGAGTGTGGTTCGTAGATTGACGAGCCTAACTATTCCCAACACGCGTGGTTTGCTCTACTCGTGTTTGTGGATGGAGCACGGTGCTCGAACCACTACTGGTTCATCAGACGAACCACAGGCCATTGATGTTTCAAGCATTTACCGACATTCCACGGGAACGCCCGAGCCGTACCGAGCCAACGCGCATCTATCGGTCCCACGACCTGTGATAATACAATCCACGAGCCGAATGCGTCTAAACACGCGCCGTGGGAACGGGCCTTTAATAAGGAAGTGATGAAAACGTGGTATTTTCTGTCGCTTTCCGCTCAGGATTCAACGAGTGAGCGAGAAAAATACTACAAATGTTGCCACTAAGGTAGCTCATAACACTTATGGGGATCTTTTATGTGTAACACCAACGGAGAAGTCTTTACCTCAACTCCGAAGGAAGTTGTGCTACAGATTTTCAAGACTAGGTTAAACATATCTCGACTTTTATCCATTCCAACGAGATCTTTATATACAAATAATACATGATGACGTAAGCATTGGAACGAATGAAGATGAATCATGTTTATTTGGTTTTAAAAGGAGAGTGGGGGCAATAGAAAGACATAAAGTCCGTTTGGGGACATACTAGGACCTATAACAGATTGCAGGCTTTGATTGTCCTATTTACTGATTCATAGCTATTTATTTTAGTCACTTAAAAAAAAATCACGATTAGTTCAGAAAAACTTCAGCTTCCCTTAAAAATAATATGGATTAGCTTTTGTTGTTAACATCATAAAAAGTATCATTTATTTTTGCAACTAAGTTTATAATACCCACTAAAATATTTTTAAACAATATTTGGTCACGGACCATAACTGTGATACTGCTATAGTAATGGATATTCAAAACATAATTCTAAGTGTTTATAATGTAAAATAATATTTCTAGCTCTTAATCTTATTATAAAATGTAATATATCTTAATTCCTGAAGCGTGTAAGACTGTCTAAATGTGTTCACTCTGGGAAATATTTACTATTTGTGAAAATAAATTGTATTTCTTTTGTATATTTTATACAACTTTCATACGTAACGATAATCTTTCCAACGTTTCATTTCTGCTACAATAATTTCCAGATAAACCTATTCACTACATAACAATTCACTTTTCCAAATTGAATAACGCGTATCCTATTTACACTAAACTCATTTTGTAAAAAGCACTCGTTTGTAACGTAGGCGAAGAGGAATAGGTAGAAAAAAAAAGGGGAAATTGGTACTCGGGTAGACATTTTCGTTTCGTATGAGCTGAAATTCAGGAACAGGTGTGGTGCTCATGTGGAACTTGGTGGAACTAGGGAATTCTCGCTTGGATGAATTCAAAACTTTTTAATGAATTGAGAGGAACAAAATTGCCGCATATATATATTGGTTGCTCCATGTTAATACAGCTTTTAAATAAAAAGTTATATCATTAACATTTCTAGAAAATCATCAGATCGAGGTATAAAACATTTTTATCGTCCACGCTATATGGTTTTTAATTACACCAAAATGATATGGATGAGGAAAGGATAGTTAAGAGAAAATGTGCCCACATAAGGTGAGGTTGGAGTAGGTAGTAAATAAGTATTAAACACCCATGACATCTGGCAGGGATTCAATCCCCAATTTTTCCGTTAAATTTAAGCCAGACAAGATAAGCTTTTAATTCAGTCTACCTGCCTAGAGATAAGAACTTTAACTATATATTTTTTCATTATTTGAGGTATTTAACGTACACTTTCTAAGACGAATGATTTTATCAGCAAAATACTTAAAAACTAATTTAATCTAGAACAAACACAACATCCAGTATCCGGCTGTTAATTCATAGCTATGAAAGGGGAAATGCATATTTTATAAAATATACATTTTTCGGCCATGCCAGAAATCGAACCTGAAACTGGAAGAAGAGTTTTTTAAAGATTTTTTGCAACAATTTAACGTTTTTGTAATTTTTTTTAGTAAAAATTAAAAAAATACAGTATCATTCAAATATTTATAATATAGGATGTTGCAAAAATGCAAAGGCATCAGTCCTCACGTTATTTTTTTAGTGCCAGTCCCCGAATGTTTTACCATGGCACCGTTTCCCACCGAAGTTTGTCGGCTACACATTCTTGGTCTTCAACCTGTAGTGGCGGATATTTAACCATCCTCTGAGTTTGAAGCACCATGAGGGTTTGGTTACTTTATCCCAGTGAGTTTGTGTGAGAGTAATGATGATTATGTTGTGCCAATAGAAGTCTTAAGCCTAACTAGCCAGGGCATGACAGCAATAGGAACAATTCCCCTTCTAGAATTAATACCTACAGTATTTCTGGGAAATAAACCCGGGAACTATAAATTAATACCTAGAAATACTGCCCCCTAGACTAAGAGAACGGCCGTTAAATCGTTAAATATAATGAAGTTTAAAGTTTTTAATCAACAATGTCCTAGTAGAAAAATGTATCATTGCTTCTGTAGACACCCCCTTAATTCAACGACGAATTAAGGCTGGTGCACAACAACAAAAATAATATCTTTTGTAGAAAATTCAAAAGATAAAAAAAAGACAAACATTTCAGAGGAGCCGATAGGACCAACATAAAACAAATGGACAGTACACAGGTCCATTTGAGTTCTGTCTCCGCGAACCCGCTCTACAAATATTTATTATTAGAAATATTTCAAATATTTGCCATTAAAAAAACCTCCCATCATTAGGTAAAACCAGGGTACGAATGCGACATAAAGAATAGGTAACAGTATTAGGTATTTTATTTATATATAAAAGTTGGATATTTTAAATATGGTACAAAAGGATATATATATGTGAACATTATATTATAAACTCATAATAATCTAAATCTTCAATGATCGTCTCAATCATCAATAGTTCAAGTCGTAAAAACGACAAATGTAAACTTTTAAAGTATTAAAGACTTTACCAAAAATGACTAAGGGCCAATCTTACAATGTCTCGTCAAAGTCCTCGTAACTTAACTGTTCGTAAAGTCTAACCCTTGGTTAAACTTGGCGCTGTGTATTACAATACTATTTTTATGTGCTCGTCAAATTACGAACAGGTGCCTTCCATTAGTTCTAAGCTTTAACTTTCTCGGAGCGCTAGATTTGTTTCAAATCTTTTGATTGGCTTAATTTTACCATAGCAAATATAAGCAAGTCATTACAACGTCTATGAAAGTGTTATGAAAACAAATCGATAAAAGCAAATCCAATTTATTAAGATTGTTTAAGGTTATCTGCTATCTTTTATCATATTTATTTGTCTGCTATAACGTTTGTTGAAAGTAATAAACACGAAATTTAAAATTTAGTAAAAAAGAGGAACTTTACCTAATTGAATTAATAGAAAAATACTAACAAACTATTTAAAATAAACAATTTTAATTGGTGTCCAATCATTTCAATAATTTCCAAAACTTTATTTTTGTTCAAACGAAAACGTAAAATGATTCTTCCTCGTTAAAAATTTTAGGAAATTCTTTCGTTCCAATTACTGTATCTCTTCGGTCTTTAAAGTCTTGGGTTCCTTAAAACTTGTAACTCATTTTCAAAGTCATCATAATCAAACAATAAATCACCCATTTCATAATACAAATAAATGTAACCTAACTTTAATAATTACAGTTGCCTTGAAAACAATATGGCGGAGTGTTTAACGTTGTTAATGTAGACGTTATGTTTGCTAACCGGAAGGTAGACCTCGCGTTAACTTTACGAGCACTTTTACGTGAACATTAGCGCTAACCAAACATTGTAAAATCAAAAGTAGTGGTTGTTATCACTTAACCTTATGTTAAGCCTTAACGAATAGAATAACCTGACATTGTAAGATTGGGCCTAAATCTAACAAGTGAGCTGAAGGCTCTAAGTCAACAATGGTCAAGTTGCGAAAAGGCAACGCTCTGCTTTAATCTAGCAGTAACTCAACTATCTCCTACTCACAAATTATCAAAAAAACAATTACGTAGAGAAAAGAACCAAATCAATATTTAAAGATACAAATTACATTTTTTTTAGTCGCACAGACTATAATTTTGTCTTTTGAATAAGAGGTTAGCTTTTCTACAATATTTATAAATGTCGACAAAAACCCAAAAGGGGATTTTTAGCCTACATTCTACAAAGGAACATTAATTCCCGCAAAATTATTCTAAGTAGATTTAAATTTTCTTAAGCCAAACAGGCTGTAAATTTAACCATAAAAAATTCGACATTTCCATGATATTACCAAATGTTACTAGACACAACCCGGAAGGGGCCTCCGTGTCTACAAGACAACAACAATAATGCTATGTTTCTATTTGAAAGATTGGACTTGTTCATTACATTTCAAATGTTAGCCAAAAGGGAATTTTGATACACAATTGCCGAAA
>CABFWO010000165.1:258764-300778 GCA_902155825.1 Timema genevievae | reverse complement strand
AGAGGGGAAACGCCAAAACAAAGGAGAAACACAACATATGACATAAGAGGGACGGAACATCTAGACGCGAGAGGAAGGTTCGAGAAGCGTGGTGGAGCATGGAGAATGATCCAGACTAAAAGTTTCTATCGCTCACTGACGTCTCGGGCATCATACGTCACACTATTTTTCCCATGACACCTTGCGCCGACTTGAACTCCGTGCTTCATTCAGTCAGTCTTAGCACAAAGTTTATAGTGGAGTGTAGTTCGGGAGGCCGGCTCGGGAGACGTAATAACAATAACATAGGACGATGGGGCATGGTAAGTCCACTTTGTATTACTTAACCAGTGCTTAGTTGATGTTTTAATCTTTTCTTGTAGTGGTTATTTCAATAAACGCTACACTTCTTTCACTCGATTAACAATCTAAGAAAACCCTTTTGTGTTTAATTTTTATTGGTAGCAGTTCGTAGGCCTACCTTATTGTATAAAGTGGATTCATAAACAATCGTACTTCATAATCAGTCAATTCAAACCAAGGACCTTTAGAATTAGGTAACTAAGGTATAGCTTCACTCTAAGACGTGTTAAATGTTAACCTAACCAAACATAAAAGTTTCAGTATAGTTCATATATTAAAAACTAAATTCTCATAAATTGACCTGAGAGGGATTATTAGCATTTGGGACTGAGCTTATTGTAAATTATGAATCAGTTATGACCCAAACTTATTTCGTTTCTAAGTTTGGAATAAATTTGTTTTCAATCATCCCTAGCACTACGTATCAACTCGTCTAAATAATATAAAAACTTTCAATACATTTACCATATTACACAGTAATATTTTTTAGTATTAAATTATTGGACTACCCAAGGGTAATTAATTTTTGAACCTGTGTATTAAAAGTATAATCATGTGGAGATATTCCCTAACGTTTGCTATCTTAATACACATTAAACCCTATTCAGCGGCCGAATGGTCTAAGGCGTCATTTTCATGTTGGACTATCCCGCAATCACAACTTTAAAAATGCTCATATCATGATAGATTAAATAGATAAGCTATTATATTTATAATATATTTTTAAAATATAATATATTAGCTATTTAATCCATCATGATAAGTGCACTTGTACAATTATAATTTTATTGTTGGCAATAAAAAGTCAACTACCGCATCGATAATGGCTGCGTTATCTGATAGGTCGTGATCTTAATTGATCACGCATTTGTGGCCGACGATTTATGCACGTCCATCAAAGACTCTGCCTTAAAAGGTCATGGGATGATTCCTAGATAGCTTGGTGGTTAAAGCATTGGCGTACTAAGCCAAAGGTACCAGGTTCAATAACCGTGTCTAGGTGTCCTTTTTCAAAGAATATCAATGGAATAAATTAATTAATTACGAGGGTGATCTTAAGCGGATCACCTATTGAATCGTTTCGGACGTTCACAAGTCTTGCGTTATTTTATAAATAGTTTATTTTAGAATAGGCTTCATTTCAAAATGGAGGCAAAAGGAATTGGCATGTCACTGGGATAAAATATTTCTCTAATAAAATATTTTCTACGACTTCACTTAAACCGAGGAACGTATATTTTTAAATACACATTTGATATTTTCAGAATATTTATTTTTGGTTGCACTAAAATATATGTTTAGATTTCCCCTTTATAATTAATAAGTTATGTGTTATGTATATAATTATATACTAGACCAGTGAAGGATATGTTTTGAAAATATAAATTATTTATAGCTTATATGTAAACAAATTTATTCAAAATTTTTATGACTTTCACTTCTTTGTGTGCACAAGACCTCTATAATTTTCTGTACAAATATCTATTGTTCATAGTTTAACAGTCTCTGTATTTAGTTTTACCTCCCACCATTTACTCTAGTTTCTATTCTAATTGTATCATTCATCTTATCTATGTTTAGTTTTCATTCATTTTAATTTTTTTTCTCACCTTTATTTTATTTTAAATTCTTTGGTTTTATTTTAATCATTTTATTTTGATTTCACGAGGCGTATAACCCGAACGAGTAGTAAGACGTGGTGCTAATTTTTTTTAAATTTTGATTTCCGTGACCTTATTCAAGAATTCTGTGCTTAAACCGTTTATAAGATTACTTTATTATAATCTACTTATAGGACATATCAAGCTAACGCGTTAGATATTACTTAGTTTCTTTTCACGTTTCATGATATCTTACATGTTCTATTCCACTTTAAAATATTTTAATTTTTTATAACAATATTTAAATATATATTTTCGGTCCTATCATAGTTTTATTTCCATTCATTTTCCTTGTTTTTTTCCCCCCTGCTTCTTCCTTTTTCTTTGTCTTCCTTGTATCTCCCTAAATTTCTCTCATCCATCTTGTCGGAAATAAGTGCCTCAAAGCTACGTCATCTCACGTTGCCCATTTACCCCCACCCCCTCCTACCATGGTGTAAGGAAGCATCCCCAAACATCAGTCCCCTTCCCAATCCTCACATCCCACTATTCCTTCAGCCGAGGAATTCATAAAGCTCTCCTGAAAAAAAAAAGAGTGTGTTACGTCACATTACCTTCATCTCGCACCCCACTTCCTAACCTGCTAGGCATGCGTCCTTCATACGAAGAGGGGTAGTAGAGGTTGCGTGCTCGACTCCTTACTCACCCCAGCCCCGAAACGTTCATCCTTTTACTATCCTGGCTCATTAATTAAAGAACACTTTCTTACCGCGCCTTGAAGATTTGCGTGCAGGTTCGCTGCTGTTACTGTCACAGACGAATAAGAATAGTCATTACTATCGCTATTTCAGATAAGAAAGATGATAACAGTGACATTAAATACTCGCTATTTCAGACAAGAAAGATGATAACAATCACATTAAATATTCTCTATTTCAGACAAGAAATATGATAACAATTACATTAAATATTCGCTATTTCAGATAAGAAAGATGATAACAATGACATTAATTATTCGCTATTTTAGACAAGAAATATGATAACAATTACATTAAATATTCGCTATTTCAGATAAGAAAGATGGTAACAATTACATTAAATATTCGCTATTTCAGACAAGAAATATGATAACAATTACACTAAATATTAGCTATTTCAAATAAGAAATATGATAACAATGACATTAACTATTCGCTATTTTGTACAAGAAAGATGAAATCAATGACATTAAATATTTGCTATTCCAGATAAGAAATATTATAACAATTACATTAAATATTCGCTATTTTGTACAAGAAAGATGAAAGCAATGACATTAAATATTTGCTATTCCAGATAAGAAAGATGATATCAATGGAATTAAATATTCGCTTTTCCAGGCAAGAAATTTGATATTAATTAAATTAAATATTCGCTATGTCAAATAAGAAAGATGATAAAAATTAATACATTAAATGTTCGCTATTTACAATGACATTAAATATTAGCTATTTCCAATAAAAATATGATAACAATGACATTAAATATTTACTATACAAGATAAGAAAGATGTTAACAATGATATTAAATATTCGCTATTCTAGATAAGAAAAACGATAAATATGACATAAATATTTGCTCTTTTAGATAAGAAAGAATATAACAATGACAATAAATATTTGCTATTCCAGAAAATGAAGATCATAACAATTACATCAAAAATATTCGCTATTTCAGACAATAAAGATGATAACAATGACATTAAATATTCTGCATTCCAGATAAAAGAGATGATAACAATGACAATAAATATTAAGGGTTTTAAAAAAAATTCCATAGCTAATACAATTTTAATACTCTTATAAATTTATGCATTGTATTTACACATGTACTGAACATTATTTTTTCTTTTAAATATAACAGTTTGAAATATTTACTATCGACAAACTCAATCAAACTTCAGTACAATTTTAGTAAGAAGCACCATTAAAAAAATAAAATTCATGTGGTCAAAATTGATAAAGTTTTTAGTTTATAGTTAGGTTTGTTTTATAGTTATTGATAATAATTACTATCAAAAGTGACAACTGCACATCACGTGACTCGATGTATGAGTGTGTGAAAGTAGATCTGTAGCTGTCATATTAGGCTCTTCCTATAAAAATTCGACTTTTTCTTTAGCATGGCAGTACTTATTTTTACATTCTCATAAATATATAATGTGAAGAAAGTCTTGTGATAGAATGACATGCCTATCTCGCAATTATTTAATGAGGTGGAAGTTTTATGGGACCATTGTTCCCAACAATGTTATTTTTGCATTACATTCTCTTTATCTAGTTGCCTGGCATTATGTAAAATCGTATAAAGCCTTCAGTCAGTTAGCTTTATGTTTGATAGTGATATCATTTCTACTATTGAAGATCCCCAAAGATAATAAATGCATATATATTCATCAGAGCTATTTTGCCTGGATACATAAATACTTTTACTTTTATCAGAAAAATCTCAAATAATTTTAATTAAAATTTAATTTTTAGGGACAAGCGTATGCAATAGTACTACACAGCTTATTTTGTGCTAGTAAGACTTCAGATGATAAAATTAATATCTCAAAATCTCATATAATTAAATTAAAAATATGGCATTCAAAGATAAATGATTGATTATTAGTATCTATCTATATTTTTATAATAATATGATAAAAGTAACTTGAGAATAAATAAGGCTTAACCTAGGTTTAAAACTCAAACATAATATTTCTTATTAAGTTAAATTAATAATTTTGACTAGGACTCAAAATAAAAAAATACATTAAGATTCAGAGATTATATTCCCAATATTATCTGGAGGATATCAAAGGAATTTTTTTTGTATGTCACAATTATTTTAATTAAAACTGTTTTATTCCAAGAAATAAATATTTATGGTTTTGATCCAAGTTTATAATTATTTACGAGCAAACTTTTATATACATATTATGTATTTGGTTTCTGAAGGTTATTTTCTATTTAATCGAGGTATCTAACGTGCACTTTCTGAACCGACTTTTTATGTCAGCACACGAGAAGTTCTAGGATCTAGAACGAAAGGGCCTACCAATTTTGCAAGGAAAGGTATTTTCACATACATTCCAGGGTTCTTTTACATTCCACAATCGACATGGGACCAACGGCTTTAGTTACCCCCCCGAAGGAAATTATGCTAAGGAATTTTGTCGCTCAGTAAAAATCCATTGACCCCGGGTGGGTTTGAACCCACGAATATAGGGTACTGAGGTGAGCATTTTATCACAAGACCACTGAGGTCTATCTGTGTGTTATTCTTTAAGGTAAAAACCACTACACCGATTGTGCTGAACTTTCGCTTGGATATAACTTGGACGTCCAGTTAACACATAATCTACATATTTTATTTTATTTTAAAATAAAATAAAATAAAACCACGTGATTAAACCTTAGATTCTCCCATTAAATGTAGAATTTAATTTTGTCTGTCTCACTCGATATCCAAATCAACTGCAATCCAAAAATTAATTACAGAATAGGGTCTATATTTCATTCATAAGTCTAAAAAGAAACTATGTTTTATGTTGATTGCTTTTTATTAATATAAAACTTACACACAGGTAACGTTTAAAATTTTTATTTGATTTGATCTTGCATTTATATATTAAATATTCAGAAGAACATAAGAATTCCCCCACTAAGAGGCAGTTTAAGCTAAGGAGCAAACAATTAAATAATCAATTAAAATCTTAAGTTCATGTGTATGATAACAACGCAACTTCAATCCTAAGAAACTTTGCAAAGGAACTTAGGAATTCCTGAATATGTGTATTTAGGTGTATTTTTTTAACACTCTTGCCTATGTTAACCTTCATGCCTGAGTCATACATTAATTACTTTAACTTAACAATAGTACCTGAAAAGAATAAAATAGCAAGTTTGACCACATAGCTCTTGAACTGTAATGATTTTAAAACATTGAATCATTATGTATAGCTTATATTTATACATTTTTAAAATTGTGAAATGCAATTTTTACTGTTGGATGATATTAACCTATTAAAAAAGGCCATTATTTTAAAGGTGTTTGAGTGAATAAAAATTAAAAGTATTAAAAGTTCTGTCCACACATCTACCGTAAATGTATCTTACAATGAAGAGGTAAATACATCCTTTATCTAAATGCATGACGTGCTCATTTATAAAGTGAATTTATGTTTCTGGATGCCCCTTTTTGTTACAGAGTTACATGGAATTCTCAACTATGTTATACCATCCTGTTAACATCTGCCTGTTGAATTGTCACAGTGATCCTGTTAATTAGAATAAAGACCGCGCGTGGACTTAGTTGGGGTCTCGTGTAATGTTAATAGCCTTTATCCACACGTGTGGATATGATAACACTTTAAAGTCAAACTGCTCTAACTACGGAGGCTAGGGGAAAAAAATAGTTATACTTACTTGCTTACTATATGGCACTAAGTAATCGAACATTCACTACCGTACCTACAAAAGTAGGCCACCTATCCTTATTTTGAGCTAGTTTTATCCAGTTTACCTCATTACATCCTGTCGCATTCAGATATATTCTAATGTTACTCTTCCATCTGCATCCAACTCCTCCCAATGGTTTCTTACCATTGGATTTGCCATTCACTACACGGAACACAGTTTTAGACTCTCCCATTCACACTGCATCTTCTGCCCACCCTAATCTATGAGACTTGACTACCCTAACAATGTATTGAGATGAGTACAGGGTATTTAACTCGTCATTATGTAACCTTCTACACTCACCAATTAATCCCCTATTGGGCCAGATATCTTCCCGAGTATCTTGTTTTTGTACAACTTAATTTTTTTTCGTCATGTAATTTGAACTATTTAATTCATTTGTATTACAAAAAACACGGGATTTTGGTTCATAGAATCAATCCTGATTATCAAATCAGATTCAATTAACTGAAAAATGACAACTTAAGCCCCAGGTTCTAATTTCCATTCACGTTTTCAAGTTGCCATTTTAACCATAACTAAACTAATCAGGGTAAAATTTGGGTGAATTATTTATCTAATATTACCCACCTCGGTGGCCAAACAGTCTAAACTGTCGTGTTAGACTGGCATGCTTATGATGGGAAGATCGGTTTTCGAAGCCAGGTCGGTTCTATTGAGGGTAGTTTTTCCTTAAAAGATCTCCCACCCATATTTAAAAATTAAATGTTTCCTTCTTCCTCCCTATCCTAGTAGAGTAATTATCATATATATGTATAATCTGAACATGTAGTGAGGGGTGGAGATGGAAGAAAGCCATATACTATTGCTAATGTTTGTCTATTTTAATAAAGCGTGAACAAAATAATTACCTTTCTTTTAAGATCAATAGAATAAGATTTAAGACGGTACTCTTAAGCGAACCGATTATCGATAGAGGATCAAACGTTCATAAATCCTGCGTTATTTAATAAATAGTTTGGTATTTTAAAATTTACATTACTTCAAAATGGAGGCGAAATATATTGGCATGTCCTTAGAGAATTTTAAGTATTACAACATACATTTTATAGATTAAAAAACTTCTATGATAAGGTAGAGTTATTTCATTTTCAATTATATTTAACGTGACATTTTGGACATCTGATATTAAGGTAAATGCTAAGAAACATATATATTTGTCTATTTTTAGTTTGAAGGTCCTTTTTATAAAAAATAAAGACATAATTTTTGGTTCTAAAAGTGGTTAACATTCTACTATTTATCAAAGTTGGGTATTAAAAGTGACACGACTTGTTGTATACGTGAACGTAGATCTAGTAAGTTTTATAGTTGTCCAGTTAAATCTTTATATAAGAAAATAGGACTGTTGCTTTCCTTGAACAAATAAAGTTTGTTTTTTTAAAAAGATAATTGAATATTGTTATAGAGATTTTTGTTCTCCAATATTTCCATACCCATAATAGTACATATTGTAGTATGAGGATATTTTCCCTCCAATTTGGAGGTACCGTTGACTAATTTAAATTATTCTTGGAGTTGGTGTTGTTTTACACCAAGCCCTCAGGGTTTACTTGTGTTTCTGTGTGGATATCACGGTTTTACAAGGAAGGGTCACTAATTAGGGACTAATTTGGAAACTAGGTCGAGAGACTTACTAGCAGTATTCCAGCGTAAATAAAGGAGATGTGTACACAAGGGTAATATATATATATATATACCATATACAATATATATATATATATACACACAACATATATATCGTATTTTGACAACACAATAACAAAGAACAAATTTAATGAGTCATACTCGGTTTTCTGAAATTTTAACACTCCCAAAAGAAAGTCTCTACGTATATCTTGATTTTGGTTGAAGGAACAATTTAGAAAATGAAAACTTTTTTTTTTGCTGTCAACACTTATAACATCTTAACATATTATTTGTTTCATTTTGTAGGTATTGATAATATCTATCAAAAGTGACAGCTGCAGATAACATGACTTGATGTATGAATATATTACAATTGTTTTAGTAGCTTTAGTAACTCACAAATACTCTTCTTACCAAAATCGGTCTATAAGTATAGCCATACCATGTAAAACAAATGTGTATTGACATATCTTAAATAATCTCTGTTTATTAAGTATATGATTGATGTAGAAAAGAGATAAATTAATACAAACTAAACCAAATATTTCAGTTTGAAAGAAAATTATATGACAGGGCTTTTTCTCTCTCTTGTTCTCTCTACCTAAATTCATTTAATGGATAATTTAAAACTTAAATTTTTTGTGACAGCAACAAAAATCTTATCTTTACTTCGGCTCTGACTTTGATTCGCATGTCTTAAGCTTCACCTTGACTTGGCTTCGCATTTAATAATTGTCCTTTGCAAACTATACATACGATGTAAACATCTTCACTAAAGCAAGAATATCTACCCATGTCAAAAACCAAACAGAAATCGTCATTTTCCTGTGAAACTGTCTTTGAGGTTACTTTACACACATCCAATTTAGATATAATATCTCCGCAACTGTTAGAGATATGAAATAACTTATCACCGCAAATTTGTGGTACTATTAGAAATACAAAATTTTATCTGAAACATATTTTTATAAAACCAATATTTTCTCAGCTGCAAACAATTTTTTTTTAAGTTTTTGAAATGTTAAATATATTGTTCTACTCTTTGGTGGTTATAAATATTCCTCTTTTCTCAAGGTTAGTGTAACAGTGTGTATTATTTAATTTATTCTCGTTGGTGGAGTGTTTCTTCAACAATATGTATTATTTCGTTTAAAAATTCTTAAGAGTTTTTAGTAGGCCTGTGCTGGATCCCAAAATTCGGGAAATTAGTTGTTTCTGAAACTCTGTCGGAAAAACTTATTTCCCGGGATTTTTCGGGAAAAATATAATGGTTGCAATAATTAAGGACCGTTTATAAATGCGACGTTTGTATTTAATGCTCATTAACGTTATTATTAATTGAATAAAATAAAATTAACATTATCTTCCTTAAAGTAGATGGATACACAAAATTTCAGCCGCTTTTATTTTACAACTATTTTACCTAATCAACACAAATGTCAACACAACTAAATGCTCTTAAAATATTACAAACACACAATACAACTTGATGTTAATAGATATAAATCTAGATATTTCTAAAGAAGGAAAAACCTATGTTTGATGATAGCGATAAAACAGGCTTCTAGATATTAAATTTTGCCCGAAATACAGCTACCTTACACTTATTTTGTATCATAACACATCTATAATGTTAATGGTATTTTTTGGAATGTCATCCGTTTGATTTTGTCTCTTTGATAATAATAGTTGAGTACGCTAATATTTTAATAGTCCAAAATCGACTTCGTGAGAGGTTTAGTAACTAAAACGTAAGAGGTAACCAGGCACACTGGTTTAATTTTTGTTATGCTTATCGAGCAGACTTTGGCTCACTCTTATTTCTTCATTCTAGTTTGAATATCTTTTTGTTTTATTGTGTGAAGCACTTTTAAGTCAATCTTAAAATATATTTTTAGAATTTATTTATATTAATACCTAGATTGTTTGATTAAAAATACACATATTATAGTCACATTAGATTTAGGTTTTTTTATTTTACCTTACATCAAAATTTACTCAACACTTTTTAGACAAAATATTATTTAGTTTAAATTTGGGTAGTACACAATTTAAAAATAAATCAATATTATCATTGTGTACACATACTATTTTTCATTTAAAATATTCTACAAGATTAGAGAATTTAAATTTATTTTTCAGACCTCTAAATTGCAACCTAATCAGAGTTTTTTTCAACGACCCTATTTGGAGTCCACTCGCCCTAAGCTTATTCTATCATCAAAATATTTTTTTATGTATTGGCATGAATCGTAAGGTTACATTTGGTTTAAATTATAACTATAAAAAATAAATACAAACCTAAAGTGGAAAATTATTTTAAATTATTTTCCCGTTTCCCATCCCGTTCCCACGGGAAATTGATATTTCTCACCAGAAAATTCCCTGAAGTAAAGATGTCATTCCTGCACAGGCCTGGTTTTTAGTAAATGTCTCTAATTAAAAAATAATAGAGAGATAAAGTATGTGTGGTGTACCATACCATTGATCTAATATTTACCTTAAGTGCTAGATTTTTATGGTCTTCTTTAATGAAATAAAATAATATTTTAAACAATCTATGTAGGCTATTTTTATCATTTTATGTTATAATCACTTTTATCATGAAACAGTTCACTAAAAAATGGTTTACAGCTTTTATATCGGGTGAATGATATGACATTTCTTCTTAATTTCTGTCATCACACTTACCTTAGAAAATACATCTTTAATATGCCTTGTGATAACATATCAATAAATATATAGTTCTCTATTTATTAAACTTGTAGTGAACAAACTAATGGGTATTAATTACTATCCACTGAAACTATTGCTAAATAGGATATGTAGATACATCCTCCTTAAAGCAACCCACTAGGCTCGACGTATTCAGTGTAAAGTCCCTGGTAATGAAAATGAGCTCTCTTCACAAACCCAAGCTATGTGTCAGCTAGGAGAAGATCAAACATTCCATACCGGTCACGTGCACGGAAACAAGAGACAGAGGAATTCGATATCCCCTTAAACAATTAAGAAGTTTTTAGAACTAGCGAGGAATTACAACTCAAACCGACAGAGCTGGCACAACTGATAGCGTAACAGAAATTGACACGGAAGGATGAAGCTCCGGGAAGGTTGTTTTTTACTCTCTAACTTTTTATTTGCACCGCGTCTTACTATCCGTTCGGGCTATACGCTTCTGCAATAATTTGGTAAGTGGGTTAAGGATTAGGAAGGTCGAATTTAGAGGAAATTAAAGATATTGGGAAACCATTTATGAGAAAATATTCACAGTACACCTGTTTGGGGTTTGAAGCTTGAGTTCCCCGTCACCGGATAATCAGAATAGATGAGTTTGACGTTTAGTCCACGTGTCCACCGATGAAAATCACTTATATATTAGCAACACAAACTATTTATTATAATATCAGGATAATAAGAGTACAACATAATTTATTATAGTACATATATTTTCATAATAAGTTTATAAAATGAAAACCCTACTTACAAACAACCTTTTTACTGCATCTAGTCAGAATATAACTGTGTCCTCTCGAATCATAGTAAGGCTTTAAAACAAGTTTGCTTGGAAATGAAGAGAATCTAAATACGTTTAAAAACTAATATTTAATATACAATATGTAAGTGATAAGCCTGCACCGGAGTATAAACACAACAAAGCGAACCGCAAACAAAAGAGAATACGCTACGTAATCAGCCTCATTAGCAAGCTATTTTCAAAAGGTGTGTGTGTAGGAATTTAATTAATTTTGTACACAACTAAAGTGAGTGAAAGGAGAATTTCGTGAGTTGTAATGACAAGAAATCAACACAGAATGACGTGACGTCGTGACAGATTTCTTGTCTGATTAGAGAATTCGTATCGATGTTTTTTTAAAGGAAAAAAAATAGGGGAGTTTTTTTATACTCTTTTATAAAGAGATTCGTATAACTTTTAATGTGATGATAAATCGCTTTCTTGCGTGGGTGTTACAACTTCATGCAACGAGTTAAAACCATGGGCGTCCAAAGTTATTTATTCTATAACATTTTTTTTATTTTTAGCATGATTTTCATTGCATTCCAATATTTCAAGAACTAGCTGAATACTTAAGGTGGGGATGTAGGGAACGCGAGTTAAGAGAAGTATTTTTGCAGTTTTTATAGCAAAACTTTTTTTGGCCAAAAAAAATAAAATATTGCTCTAGTACAAACATAGAGTTTAATTTGTTTCACATGATGGTGATCAACAGTTCTCGATTATCTGTCATAAGCATAGTGGCATTTGTTTAGTATGAATATATCTACTGAGTCAGTTGTGCTCTATTATTTGTTTTAATTAGTTATGTCAATTATCACTAGGTGTCAGCACCACACTGATGTCTTGTTATTTGATCCAATTCCCGCCCTTCTTTCCCAATGGCTCTAGGGTCGCTTGTCCCGCGCTTTTCTTATAATAACAGGTAAAACTGTGATAAAATTGTCTTTAACCTCGGGACACACATCCATGAAACTCTCTCATGTGAAATAATTAATAATTGCTCAAGAAAAAAGATTGGGGCACTCCAGCTATCATCTCATCACTCCAGGTATTCTCACTCACCATTCGCAAATTATGAGAAAAAGTTGTCATTAAATTTCACGAAACCCATGACAGATATTCAAGAAATGTTGGGGTCACTATGTGAAGAAAATAATTAAATTCTATATTTGAATTGAAGCAATATTTGATTTATTTTGACCAATAACTTTTTTATATAAAAACTTCAAAACACTGATTTTTTTCCTCGTGTTCCCTACAACCCCATCTTAATATTCTTTTCACATCCGGTCCCACTCCCCGTTTGAACTCATAGTTAAATTCCACTAATATATAGTAGTCTACTGAATTATTAAATTAATTAATTTTCTTTAGTAATATAAAATTTAAAATAGTTTATCGTTTTGTATGAATAAAATGGTATGTGGTTATAATACGCGTATTGTTCATAGATAAACGCACATTCTTTTCTCTATGAGCGTATGAATTAATGCTCTACCATTTACAATTTATTTAAATCTAAATTGAAGTTTCCATCAAATACGTTCGATTTAAAAACCCGTTTTTTTAATAATCAATTACATTTACAAATTGTGTCTAAATCTCTTTTTCACAATAACTCAAATAATCCGCAATTATAGTGAATTCTAATTTTTTTTGGAACACACTTTTCATCATATAGGTGTATCAGGGAGGTATTATATTTTTATGGAGTTAAAGGGGGGTTGTCTTTTTAATCCGTGGGGTCTCACGGCTAGTTTTCCTATGGATGAGATGATAAGGAAGTTTTTGAACACTAAATATATTTTGAAGTAATTTAAAAGATTTAAAAACATAATTGTGGTAGTAGTGATGTGAATTTAATTACTCCAATAAGCCATTGAATATAAATTTAAATATATTACTGAATCTAGTTCATGCAGGGAGCCATAACCACCAAACAATAAATGATATATATCTTATTCCCGTAACATAGTCGTTGATGAGTTGCTAACAGGTATATCAGATTCATTATAACGTCAAGGATTAGTCTAGTTTGTATGTAACTTTTATACAGTCATATAGTAAAAAAAAATTGAGTCAATTTACAAATTTAGTAAGCCAACTTATTTGGCCCGTATTACATGCCTAATGTTTTGAGTCCATCGCTTTTCAGAGTGAGAGTCAGTTTTGGCAGTTATAATTTCCAGTTTTCACGATTATATAATTATTTTTTTACTCTCTAAAGTGTATTATAAGAAGAGTGACTATTAAGGACAGTGTGGTCTAACTGCCCACGCTCACTAAAAATTAAGACCTCGCAGTATCGCGGAGGGAAATTAAAGGGAAAACCTCGATGACAGATGTGAGATAGCTAATGATTCAGATAAAAATATTTATTTAAAAAATTAATTATAGCATTTTACTATGCATTTGTTTTATTAATAAAAGTTTGTATAAATGCATGTTTATAATGCTGAGTTGTTTTGTGAAAGCGAAATAAACTTTTTTGTCAGTAGAATTTGAAAAATTCTACCAAAATAAAACTCAATTGATATAAAAGTATTGAAAGTGATTGTTTATTAAGTATTGTTTGTAGGCTTATATTAAGTTGATGGGAACACTATATCTTTTTCTTGCGGTCAAAACTGAAAGTCAAATTTGGCCCTTGGGATAAAAAGTGCTGGACTTCCCTGATGTAAGAGATATCCTCAAATTAAGAAAAACCAATATGTTCACAAAGATCATTATTAGAGTACTACTTAAATTCTTATTTTTTTTAATACCGTGTCTTTCTACTCATTCTGGTTATACACTAATGTACTAATTACACTAATGTTTTTAGGAACAAAGATGGTTATATTTATAGTAAGTGTATCCACATTTGCGTGGAGGGATAGGGGGAAACCATTTTGGAAAAACTACCCTAAGTATACCCGGCCGATATTTGAACCTCAATCTCTCCGTCATCGGCATTCTAGTTTACTATGAGATCATTGCCTCAGACTGAAGCGATTATTAAATCATTAGAAGCAAGGTATATTTCTAGACATATGTCTCTAATTAATTATTGGTTTCAAGCGAGTATTTAATAAAATTGAAAACGATATTTAATAAATATAAGTTTATACAAACAAATTAGATGTTATGAGGATTAATCCATTCTAAGTCAACAAAAGATATATAAATGGATTAGAAAAACTTACAAAAAATTAATTTGAATAGGCTTGGAGTTGATTAAAGTAAAAACCAATTTAGATGCAATCTTTCATTTTATTTTCAGTTATTTAAGTGATAGCTTATGGCCAATGCCTCTAACAGACTAGTACTGAAAAAATACAGAACAGCACGGGCTTACCAATTATGATTTTATTTTTAATTATTTGATTTGAGGTATTTACCGTGCATTTTCTGAACCGACTGCTTATATCAGCACAAGAGAATTTCGATGATCGCGAGGGTAAGGCCTACAAAACTTGCTGGGCAAGGTTAGCAGCATTGGAAAGAAATTAATGATAAGGTTGTTCCTTAATTAACTCTATAATATTGATCCTGATTATATAACGAATAGTAAATTTCTGAAAATCTAGAGCTAGTGATGCTCTCATAACGGCCAAGGGGGCTGAATTTGTAAGTTATTTATACAAAATATTTTAGTCTTTCGAAAAAGCACGAAAGAGTACAAAAATCTCGACATATTCGCGGGCAGATTGACAATAAATTTTTATATTAAAAATGTCAAAAACAAAAGAGCATCCAAATTGAGTCCTCGCTAGAAGAGAGTTTGGAGCCCCTCAATATTATAGTAAAATAATAATATATGATTTATTAATATTAAAATAGTAATATTTTAGAGTTTGGTGTTGACTATAATGATTAACTCTGATTTGTGAGGTCAAAGGTTAGATTCCTAACGGGATGTACTAATATGCTGGAATAGATGCTAAAACAAACCTCAGAACTTCCGGTCTAGCTGGAATTCCAGTTTGATAGGTCAAAGCTAGAAGATAAACCACTACACTAATTCTTCCGAATTTAAAAGATTAATTACTTACTTAGTTACTTATTTACTCAACAATGCCAAAAGTAAGTACCCATTTTGGTGGCCGCGTGGTCTAGCGCACTTTCATGCTATACTAGACTGCTGAAGACGAGGAGATTCGGCTTCGATCCCGGTCGGATGCACTGAGGGTGAGTTTTCCTAAATAGTTTTCCACTCTCCCTTCACGCTAATGTGGGTTCGTTTCCTCTAATTCAAGCCTTCCTAACCACTAACCCATTAGTGCAACTAGTACATAGGCGTATAACCTGAAAACCCGAGAAACCGAAAAATGACAAAAGTAAAGTTGAAGGAACATATTTTTTACCACCCCTACTTGACTGTAGTTTTGACATGCAAGTTATCCATCGCTCTGTGGTAATATTGGTTTCAAACCACAGGGTGTAGCCCTTATCAATCTGACTTCTTTTTTCGAAAACAGATTAGAGGAAATTATCAACATTTTTTTCAAAACGTAAATTCTAGTTTTTGAAGGTGTTATAGAAACTACAAGAATACTCTCTTCTATACATTAAAATGTAGAATAGAAGGGAGTGGATAACTTGAGCTTGAATGAATAAATGTTAAAATAAATGTGACATGTTGGATTTTTCTTTCTTCTAATCTACGATCTCAATGAAATTACTTTAAGTGTCACAGGGACGTTCAATCCAGTTTTGTGTTATTTATTTATTGCTGGTGATGAGGGAGAGAAAGATGGATTAAACCCATCTGGGTTTTCTTTACTAACCAACTTTAATTCCAACATAAACTTTATTTAATATTATCATTGAAAAGTAAAAATATACTTACTAAAGTTTTCTAGACAATCTAAACAAACTCTATGAATTAAAGAGATTCTCTTAGCAATCTAGATATAAAGAAAATTCCTCGTTAGTATTTACTTCGGAACAAATAGGCAGTAATCAATAAAATGAAAATAATTGAATAAATATATAATTACTAAAAATTAATCCATAATAGCTGAAAAACCCTTAATACAAAGAGAGTGTTATAAAAGAAAGCATGATCCACATATAAAAACATAAATAATAACTTTTTTGAAATTACTATACATTATATTGATAGTTAATTCAATAAGAACAAAAATGATTCAATTCCCGAATGGTCTATGGCGTTACCCTTATGCTAAAATGGCTTACTGAAGAAGGGAAAATCGTGGTTCAAATCCAAGTCAGTTATACTGAGGTTTTTTTTTTCTTAAATGGCTTCCCACCATCTTTACACGCAAATGTGGGTAGATTACCTCTAAAAGTCTTCCTTTCTCATCTCTACTCCAATAGAGTAATTATCATAAATGCGTATGATCTGAACATAATACGTGGTGATAAAATAAAAATACAAAACCACAGCGAGATAAAAAAAAATAGTATGATGGTATTGCAGCCATACTACCATAACATTTATGATTGTTTATTAATTGTAGAAATCATCGTGCACTTTCTACACATACAGCTTTATAAAACAAAGCCTTATAAACTAGTTTGATAACAACTTTGAATAATTACCTACATATTAATATATTGTGCCTAAATATGTTTTAATTTTATAGCCAAATGAAATTGTATACAAGTAAAATGTCTTCATTAAGACTATCTGGAATAGACTGGTTGACCACTCTACCCATATAGCCACAGCTAAACCTTATGTGTGTCCCATCACAGCTGGCGGGTTGCCGTTCTAGTCAGGGGAATTTGCGTTCTTTCACTGCTTGCACAGAAGGTTGGGAAGTACTAGTAAGCGGTATGGTTGGGGAAGGGAGGGGGGAGAGAAGGGGTATGAGTCTACTCGCGTGTCGCCGACTGGGTGACAAATTGTCAAAACGGATGTGTTTCATGACATGTCATTTGTCTAAGCTGAGATTTGTCAAAATAGATCATTCCAGATAAAAAAAAAATCCTCACCAGTTTGAAAACACCTGTCTCGTTTTACCGACAATGAAGCTTTTGGTGTTTGGAGCGTCACTTTAAAATATCAGGATTTTATTCAGCTACTATATAGTTTTATGTAGATGTTGAAATTGATGCGTAGTATAAACGTTAAAAAATGGAAACTTGAAGAGTATTTAATTAATGTAATACTATATAAAAATACATTTTACAGACCATCAATAAACAGTGTAAAGTATAACATAAAATTATTTGTATAGGCCTATATATATATTTTATTTTCAGCATCGTGTCTTACAACCCGTTCAGGATATAAGCATAATATATACTAATCATGCGAATAAGTTAGGGATAAGGAAGGATGAATTTGTGTGTAATGTACCCGCATTTTCATAGAGCGACTGAAAAACTATTTAGGAAAAAAAACCTCAGTATACCCGATCGGTATTAGAATCACTATTTCCCTGTCATCAGCAGTCTAGTTTATTGCGAGAGTGACACCTTAGACAATGCGGCCACTGAAGAAGGTTTATATACATATATATATTATTTTACAGTGTATATATAATATGTATAACCAAACACTTATGCATACATATGTGTGTGTGTTTGTTTATTTTGCTAAGGTTTGCTAAAGTTCATACGGTCAAATGAATGGATTACGTTCTAACATTATATATAAATTTGATAAATAACTACCAAATTTAGAGTAAACTAGCATCTATTATCAATAGGTGCGTCTGCGTACCGTTTTTATATGATCGAGGAAATGCGTTGAGGCATTATTTTTGCCTCAACGTTTATAAATGAGTGAAATTTATTTAAATGTAGTCATAACTTTTTTTTAACACCGCGTATTACTATCCGTTCGGGCTATACGCCTATGTACTAGTTACACTAATGGGTTAAGGATTATGAAGGTTTAATTTAGAGGAAGTGCACCCACATTTTCATGAAGGTTGAGTGGAAAACAATTTAGGAGAGAGCACCCTCAGTGCAGCCGACCGGGATCGAACACCGATCTCCTCCCCGTCCTCGGCAGTCTAGGTTAATACGAGAGTTGCGCATTAGACCACGCGGCCACTGAAGCGGGTTGTATTGATAACTGTTTTAGAACAAATCAATCATTTAAGGGAGTTGCTTGAATGAAAAAGTGACTTTAATGTTTATGTTTTTTTTATGTTAATATCATTTATGTATATTCCGTTTGCCCTGAAAGGTAGCAATCTCTCTTTGACAGATTACAATAGAGCTCTATTTGTTTTAGCTATCACATAGTGAGTGCTACAGTACAAGGTTGGCCTGTTTACCTTTCAGGATCAAAGGTTTGTACATGAATTATTCATGCATAAATATACATGTGTTTAAACATAGAAGACATGCTGAAAAGATTTTTTTATTGGAAACAATAGAGCTAGGACATACTAAATATTATTATAAATTATTTATGACATACCTCTTAACCATCAAACTAGACCAAACGAGACTTACAATTCTCAAGGTGTGCTGGAGTGAAGGGGACGCCAAACATTTTTTTTTTGCCCAAAATAAATCGAATATTGCTCCAGTGAAAATATAGAGTTTAGTTTTCTTCACCGGGTGATATAAACTGTTCTTGATATCTGTGATAAGGATAGCGGCATTACATGGTAAACTTTTTAAATGAAGAAATAAAATTTTCATTAAATTCCAGGACACTTTTGACAGATATTCAATAACTGTTGAGTTCTCCATGTGAAGAAAATTAAACTATATGTTTGTAATAAAGTGATATTTAATTTATTTTGACCAAAACATATTTTTTATACAAAAACTGCAAAAACACTGCCCTTTTCAAGCTTCCCTAAACGCCCACATTAGCCCTTGATGAGGAAATAAAATTAAAAAAAAACAGCTTTTCTCTATGCGATAAAATAATCTTGTTCTCTACGAAATATAACTATATACTCTAATTTGTCTTAAATAAAAGATTGGATTTTTCTAAATACAAAGTTTTACTATAGTACTAGTTTTCGGTAAATAAAATGCATAAAACTGCTCAAAATATTTAAAAAAACTCTAATTTCAGTAGTATGGTTTTATCGAAAGCAAAATAGCAGCTAAATATATTATTCTTAAATAAAACATTCGCCTTTGGTCACAAAATGACTCATAAACCAGATCATAGACAAAATTCACTTTTTTATTAATAGTATATGGTTGAAATAAATACATTTTTAGGATGAGAAATTCAATTTTTTATAGGAATATTAAGAATAAAAATGGTAATAGTGCATTGTGAAAAATTTTTTCTGGTAGTTTTCATCCAAAAAAAGAAAAGAAAGATGTCGTCTGCTTTTGAATGAAAAATATGTGTAGTTCTTTTATCGTTAATTCTCATTAAAACCGACATAGTTGACAATTTTTAACATAAAAGGGAAATTAGTCAATTTTGTGATTAGATTCAATTTAATTTAACCTAAATTCACGCGTGTAAAATAAATTTAAAAATCCTACGATGCACTTTAAGATATTATGATATTAATTTTAATGTGTTATTCAAAGTTAGTAAAAACAAGTCTCATGTAATTTAGATGTATCTAAATATATATATTAATTTGGCCAGTGGCGCATCCAGAAATTGTGTCAGGAATTAAATTTCCGAGGAGTGAGGGGGAAAGGGAAATACACTTTATGATTATTAAATACCTATAAGTGCTTGGGAAGATATTTTGTCCAAAAAAGGAATGAGCAACTGGAAGGTGACGGAGGTTTCATAATGATGAGTCAAATACCCTGTAGTCATCACAAGACATTGTTAGAGTAATCAAATCTAATCTATTACAGTGGGAAGGACATGCAGCATTAATAGAAGAATCTAGAACCATGCTCAGTGTATTGACAGGCTAACCCAATGGGAAGACCTAAACATAGATGAGAGGGTAACATTAGAATAGACTTGAAAGAAATAGGGAGTAATGAGGTGGACTGGATATAACTAGCTCTAGATTGGGATAGGTGACGTACTTTTGTAAGTACAGCAATAGACTTTAGAGTTCCTAATGCCAAAGGGTGAGTAAGTAAGTAGAGATGCTATTTCAATTATTTTTGTGCTAACTATGAGCAGCAATTTAAATAATTACCTTAGATTGAATGCAATTTTATCAAAGCTATTGTTTCAGTACCTTTTTTTTTTTACAATTTTGTAGCTTTTGGGACACTTTTAATGTGTGTATTGGTAGGCTTACCGTAATATTTTCCCCACAAACCAGGCAACTCTTAGATTTTTTATCCAACGAAAGAATCACTGGTAGGTGCAAATAATTTGTGAAAGGGGAAAGAGGTGGTTAGGAAAATGAAGGGTTTTCCCCTTCAACCCAAAGGGCGAGTCCAAGGAGATTCTCCAAGAACACATTACAAGAAAAAAAAAACTGATACACGTAGAAGCTATTCGAATGGATTTTTTTCCCCATACATTTTTCATATTTAGATGATTCTAGAAGATTTTTGGAGCAATCCTTATCAGGAAACTTTTTGTAAATTGTCTTCCACTAGAAACTATTTAAAGTAATCTTCCACTAGTTTTTTATTTGAAAATTGGATGTTCTAGAAGCTATTTGGAGTGGTCCTTGTCTGGTCAATTTGGGTGTACCACTCAATAAGGCTATTAAAGTAAAGCGGTGTAGTATTAATCATGAACTATTTATAAAGCTACCAATCCCTTTTATTATTGGCTATGTTTATATTAAACTGTAATCATATGAGCTGTGGAGGCTCAGAGCTATGAAGCCACTCAATTCTGATGCCACTAATTGAATTGGTGCCTCAAGAGGGGTGTTTTGTTAGCTTGCCACTGTCAGGGCTAACGGTTAGTATGCATATCTCATCTTAAAACTGATTCCCAATGCTTACGGCCACTGTAATATTCATGTCGAGGACTGAGTCATTCCTCTTAGTCTAAAGTTTAATGGAATCCATTAAATCCTTCCACTCAGAAACCGAGGTGTACGATCGCTCACTTTTGGTGCTAGCCTGCTCGCCATGGGTCGAATGTATGGAGGGAATATCACGGCAAGGCTTGGGGCGTTTAATTGAGCTTCTCATACACTGTGTCTTCTGTAGCATGCTGCTGATGTGAGACATTTGGTATTAAGTACAATAATGATATCCCTGACGTCACACTGTGTCCTCTGTAGCATCCTGCTGATGTGAGACATTTGGTATTAAGTACAATTATATATATACCCGCCTCGGTGGCGTAGTTGGCTAACGCGCTTGTCGTGTTGAGCCCGACTGCCGAGGACGGGGAGATCGAGGTTCGAATCTCGGTCATGTGAACTGGGGGTGGCTTTTCCTAAATTGTTTTTCACTCTCCCTCCACGCAAATGCGGGCTCACTTCCTCTAAATTCAACCTTCCCAATTCCTAATCCATTAGCGTAATTAGTACTTAAGCGTATAACCCGAACGGGTAGTAAGACGCGGTGTTAAATAATAAAATAAATAAATAATAAATACAATTATATCCCTGACATCACACTGTGTCTTCTCTAGTGAGGTTAGTGCTGCAGGACATGTAAGGCATTTGGTATTATGTACAATTATATCATTGAAATAACACTGTTGCTTCTGTAGCTAGGCTGATTATGCAGGGCATGTGAGGTATTTAGTATTATATGCAATTATATCATCGACGTCACACTGTGGCTTCTATAGCCAGGTTGGTGATGCAGTTCAGGTGGAACACTCGATACTACGTAAATTTATATCACTGACATCACACTGTATCTTCCTTAGCGAGACTTGTAATTAATTACATGTGAAACACTCGGTATTATGAGCAATAATATCATTGAAACCACAATGTCTCTTCTTTAGCGAGATTGGTAATTCATGAGATGTTCAACAATTGGCACTACGTACATTTATATTTTAATAACACACTGTGGCTTCTGTAGCCAAGCTGGTAAGACAAGCTGTATGAGAAACTTGGTATTCATTCATCAACACACTGTGGCTTCTATAGTTAGGCTGGGGAGGTAGGGCTCTGAATCTAAGCTCGCTTTGCTCGTTGGGCGCTCCGCCCCCAAACTCCCAGTGCATTTTCTTTGCAAGTGGATGTAAACTAATGTAATGTTTTGAACGTAACAACTTAAAGCTACCGGTATTTTATTGTATACACCACACAAACTTTAAAGTTGATCCGCCATTTTAATTTTTTTACGAGGGTTAAAAATTAAAATTTTTAATGTTTTGGAATTTTCCCGTCGGTTACAGGCTAGAAGCTATAAGTTTGCCAAGTTTAAAGTTTCTAGCTCATCTGGAAGTGGGTAAACATTAATTTCAGTGAGTGAGTGAGTCATCCATGTGGCTTTATAGTACTATAATATTAAATGTTGATCCCTAGCTAAGATAGTTGAAAAAGACTTCAATCTTTCAAACATTACAGTGTTGTTACATATATATCCGGGCTAGTGACGAAGGGCTTCATATATGTCAAAACACAATGTTGAATAATATGTTACCTGGTTTGTCAAGCAGAGCCAAATCGATTGTAAAACCATATAAATACACTTATACATAGTGTGAGCATGCAAGCGAGCTATACCGACCGAGCAGTCGCCACCGTTAGCGATGATAATACCAACATTTGCGGGTAGAATGTGTCATGTGGTCAGCACATTTGACCCTCCTGCCATTAATCTAAGTTTTATAAACCGGAGTTTCCTATTTATTTATTCACGTAGCTCCTCATTTAGCCTCGGGAGGCTCAGTTTGACACCGTTCCGGATCCACTGCTTCACATATATGTTTTGGAAGCTCCGGGGATATAACCTGGAGCCTCTGGATCTGTAGTCAGGAACTCTGAACACTAGACCACAGAGGTAGTCAAAATTATTCATATTATTATTTACAAAAAATTGGAACTAATAAAATCAATGTAAGATCATTAAAACTAATTATCCTTCATAAAAGTAAGCTATTTAAAAATAAAATATTTGTAGTTTTTCAAACAAGAATTATAATTTAAAATTTTGTTTCACTTTGAACTTCATGATAATAAATATATTCGATTTATAAATTGAATCAATATTTGTATACTTTGAGTTTTAAAGCTCCATATTGTTTTAAGAAATGTATATGTATTCTTAATCGGAACTTGAGTTGTATTTATTAAAAATGTAAAAGTTAAAATGAAACATTATTATAATTCTTAAGTCGAAATTATTCCAATTAAAAAAAATCAAGACGTCTTTTATTATAAAAAGTAACATTCTTCAAACATACATTATTTATATCAAAAACTAAACTTTTATATGTCTAAGTCATAAAATAAAAATACCATAAGATATATAATTATTATAGCTATTTCCTAACAAGTAATTCTTTATAACGCAATTAACAGGAGCGCAAACTTTGATATGAGTAAGTTTAAACCTAATAAACTTAGGGATAGGAAAAAAGACTAAAATGATAAGTAACTTTAGGGTTATTCAAATTGGGTTCAATCTATTTACACCCATTATTATTTTTTCTCTTGACATTCTTATTAAATAATTAAAAACCTTCAAAAGAACAATATTTATTCAGAAAATATGTATGTGGCAACATTTTTCAAGCAAATTAATATAAAATAAACAAAAAATATTAAAAAAGTCTTACACCATTTCATATTAAAACCTCATGGTTAAATAATATTTTCCATTAAGTTTTTTTTTTACATTTAAAATTTAATGAAGCTTTAGAAATAATGTCTTACCAAGGTTAAGCTTCGAGTTGGGCGAACTCTTGGCCGACTGAAAGTTACAACAGTGGTTTAGATTTTATTGGAGTGGAAGTAGAACTTGCAGAATAACCAACGGGAGGTAATTTTAATCAGATTACAAGTTATACTTGCCATGAAACCAAGGATTATTTTAATAATCGAGGTGTGGTGAAATACAAACGAGAGTTTGAAAGTGGTTTGTAAAGTACTTTAACGATTTGGGTGTTGAGTCCTTAAAACGAGTATTCACTTAATCTTTGATTAAATGAGAGTCTTTATTACAATGTGTTATTTAAATTTTCATTTTTATATTTATACATGCTTTCGTTTTTAAATAAAGAATATTTTTTGCCTTTTCAATGTTGTAAGTCTTGATAGAAAGGAGATTAGGGCTTTTTACTCGTTTTACTCGAATTCATATAGTATTTACTTTAGATATTATTACTACATATTTTGTTTTGTTTATGAGATTCAAATTATGAATCCATTGTATGAATCCATTGATGCTTAGACATAAATAAAACTTCAAAATTGTTGCCACTCAAAAAATATCATAAAACATTAAATTAATTTAAATTTGAGAGAATTAACATTCAGTGTTACATCATACAAATATATTTTCCCTAGTGAAATTAATTTTAAAATATTTACCTTACAGCAAAACTAAATAGTTTACTTTAATGGGTTTTTGATACAATTTCAATAGTTTCAAAGAGTTATTTTTTTATTGTTCTTAAAACATTGTGATTGAAAATTAGAATTTGTATCTACTAATAAACCAAATTTATTTTATTTATTATTTATTCATATTATTTATTAATATCTTAGTTCTCCTTCAAGCTGCTTTATTTAATTTGTTATACCTAACTTTAAATTTTGCAATAAAAGATTTGTGTAGATAATTATTTCTAATATTCTTCACAATCATATTATACCTTGGAAATATCTATCTATTTTGTATCATTACTCCAATGATAATATAAAGATAGCCTCGAAAAAAATAGGCCCTTCCACTTTTACTCATCTACTCTAGAGCTATTTAATATTCACATTTAATATCTTTCTTTCAAGTTCGAAGCCTTACACAAACCAAGTTTATTAAAAACCCCTTGGATGAAATCTATCTAGGCTTCATTTAAAGAGCTGCATTAATTTAAAAAATAAACTAGTTAAAAACTTTCCAAAATAAGTTTACAATTATATAACTCTTAACACTCTTTAATGGCCGCATGGTCAAACGCGCTACTCTCACAGTAAACTAGACTGCCTATGACGAGGAGATCAAGGTTTGAATCTTGGTCGGGTGTACTGACGGTTGTTTTTCCAAAATATTTTTTTCACTCTCCTACACAAATGTGGCTATACTTTCTTTAAATAAAACCTTCCTAATTTCTAAAACAATTAGTATAGTAGTAAATAAGCGAATAACCCGAACGGTTAATAAGACGTGGTGCTAAAAATATTAAATGTGGTTAGCCCCGAAGGTTATTATGATTTGGTGCACAAAAGGGTCCTTAAAACCTTCAAGGCCTTTAAAGCTTCAACATATATTTTTCAATATTTGTTGGCTCAGTTTATTACTTATACTAAAATAAGAAACATTAATTTTTGCATAATTGTTTGTAATACATGCATACAAGTAAAAAACAGCTAGCTACATGTAAATAACCGGTTTCAATTTCAAGAAAATTCGTATAGGTAATAAAAATTTTAAGGAAATGATAAATATTTGAAATATTTTAAAAACTAAAATGATATGTTTGGATACAATTTAATAAACAAGATTATTTTATAATATTGTGAGTTGATAGTCTAAACAAATTATTAAAAATAAGTTTTTAATCAAATTGAAAGTGAAAATAAATCTTATTTGTTGAACATACCCTTAAGCAACTCTAATTAGTGAAAACAATTTCAGCAAAAGGTGTATTCTATGGACTTATTTAATTAACTACACCACTAACAGAGCTTATAAGCTTAAGTTAAACCAAAAAAACTTAGTTGGGAATTTATTTTACTAGTCTTAACATTAGCAGTAGAACAATAAAAAAAGAAAAATTAATGTCTCCGAAGAAAATGTTCTTTTTCCCCCGTCTACTCCTATATTTCTTGCCCTTTCCTTCCACACCACCCTAAATACCCCTTCCCACCCCCATCACCCAATTTCCAGCGTTGCTCTCCCCAAAACGAACTGATTGCTACTATATGTTAGAAGCCACATTCAGCAGCTAACTGCAACGGACCTTGGATTACTCTGACTACACAAGCTTCCCCAAGACTAGCAAATAATGTTCGTTCACTTGTCGGCTTGAAAATGCTACCAGTGCTCCATTGTACAGTCGGTTTGGAACAAATTCGCACATTTTTTTAAGGTGGTTTTCCCACCAGACCGACAAAACTGCAACTGGAGTTCCAGAAAACAGGAACATTTCGGAGAATCCGAGGAGTCGCAGGCGACTGTTTTTGTCAACATTTGAAAGTCCCGACCCAAGGCGAAAAATATCAAAAGGTTTCCGAGTTTTTGGAAACACCTTTGCACAAAGCCTTCTTTTAGCTACATCGTCCTGCCAGGTGTTGAATTCTATGGCATGTGCTTTTGTTCGGGTTGATGTGTTTTGTGCGGTGAAAAGTGTTTTCTGCATTTAAAAGTAATTACAATTTTACTCACTCGTCTAATTTTAACATTATCATCTTGCTTATCTTGTATTAATTAGAATTGATTAGAACCCACTTCCGTGACCTGCTTATGATGAGGAGACCATGCTTTGAACCCGGCGGGTGTACTAAGGTTAAACTACAACTTGTTTTCAGTTGGTTGGTTTGGTGGAAACAAGAGTTTCGGTTTCGTTTCTGAAAACTAGTTTCTGTTTTCGGAAACACAACTCAGTCGCAAGTGTGTCGGTCTGGTGGAAAACCACCTTTTTGAGAAGAAAAACGGTAAAGATAGGAAGCTAAAATTGCAATCAAAGCTTAGAGGTAAAATACATTTTTATTTTATTTTTACGTATACAATCTTGGAATCTTAAATATAGTATATTTTTATACGGTTTTAGACCGCATTGGTTGGCGTGAGACTAGGTCATCAACCTCATATGGTACGTAAAGTTATGGTTTTTCCTTATTAATTATTCACTCTTGCTCCATGAAAATGTGGCTATATTTCCTCTGAAATTATAACTTCCTCACTTCTAGTTCATTAGTGTAAATAACCCGCTCTGGTGGCCATATTGTCTTAACACACTTCTCTTGCAGTAGATTAGAGTGCTGATGACGGAGAGATCGAGGTTCGAATCTCGGTTGGGTGTATTGAGGTTTTTTTCCTAAGTGTTTTTTCACGCAAATGCGGGTACGATTCCTTTAAATATAACCTTTTTAATCCCTAAAACGATTAGCGTAATTAGTACATAAATGTATATTCTAACGGGTAGGCCTATTAAGACGCGGTGCAAAAAAAATAGTTTATATATTCGTATAACCTTTATGTGTGGTAAAACTGTATTCACAATTATATTATTATTCACAAGTATATTAAATTAATTAAAAATAATTTCACAGGTCTAAATGTTTAAAATATATGTAGCATTTTTACACTATACTGGTTTTGTCATAATTGATCTGTAGTTGTTACAATCAATTATATTCTGAAGTTTTTTCACTTTTTTTCTAAGTATAGGTTTAATTATACGCATCTCGTCGATTACAATATGTTAGTAACCAAATAACATTTGGTTTAAAAAATGTATAAATTGAACAACAGTTTTTTGAACTCTTCATTTCAATCTATAAATTTGAGTAAGTTAATAAATATTAAACCTTATTCGTTACTTTTACAAAATTTTGCTCTTAATGTGTCACTAAACCAGGGATATGTAAGCCTAATCACAGGAGGGCAAAACAAAAAAATAAAAAATAGTTGGGTCAGAAGAGGTTTTATTAATTTTTCTTCAAATACTATAAACAAAATTAATTTGAGACATTTAACTTGTACTTTCTAAACCGACTTATTATATCAGCACAGGAGAATTTCTATGAGCGAGAGCAAAAAGGCCTACCAATTTTGCCAGAAAAGGTATTTTCACATAGCTTCCAGTGTTATTCTATATGCCACAATCGATATGTATAAGCTTTTCCTCCGAAAGAAGTTGTGCTACGAATTTTTATCGCTCAAGAAAAATCCATCAACGCCGGCTGGGTTTGAACCCACTAAGCTCGGGTCCTGAGGCGAGCACTTTACATAAAGACCACCGAGGTTTACAAGTTTAATAAAAAAAAAACCAGAATATAGTGACACGAATAAGTTTAAATACATTAAAAATGTTTAACAATCATTAATACCTTACTGACTTAGTTAAGTTGGCTCAGAAGATTTATGTAATGTGGTGTGTGATGAGTGATACTATAAATGAAATTCAAGCATTTTTCATTAGTAAGTCGGTTCATAATATCACTTTTCCTAGGTTTCATGGTTGAAAACCATAGTTGAATATGAAAATACAAACAATGTCATATGTTTTTCAACATGATTCGCCAAGTTTGTAAAGGTTGATTTTGGCATGGTTGTATAAAAAATACAGTTTTCTTTTGTTTAATAAAGCCTGCTTCACAACGGGCCTGATTGAATACACTAATTGGCCGTAATTTCCCCATCCCTGCATTAAACCATTGACCAATACGGATCAGAAAATTCATTATTATTAGTATTGATATGAAAATTTTAAATAATAAATAGAGAACCATTAATTTTTAGACAATACGTTCAATTGAGTAGAATTGTTATAAAGATTAACAAAATATTCTGAAATTAATTGGGTACTTAAATACTAAATTAAAATCCACATATATTTGAAAATAATTATTTTGATCAAGTTTCTATTTCATGTATTCCTGAAATAGACTTATATTTGAGTTTATGTACTTTATTTAATATCAAAAGTTTTCACTAATAATATAAAGCTGTTGGTTTTATTTAAAAGATTCGAATAGATTAAGGATTTTTTTTTTCATGGCATAAGGCAGTTAAATAAAGCTACACAAAACATCTCTACGCAATTTTAAATACTAAGAAAAAAATATTTATAAGCATTTAGTTGAGAACCTCTCGTTTTCTCTGACGCTGACTATAAAGTTTCTTATCCCAAATTCCTAAGCTAGAATTTCCCCTCGGTATAAAGGTGGAGAAGTAATTTGTCGAATGTCTGCAAGGAATCGCAGCTAATCCTCAAACCAAGTGCCCCAACACACTTAGTTAAGCCATTTGATTCTCTTCTCCAATGAATTCACTATTCTCCTTTTAAACCTAATAGTTCGTCTTCACTCGCGGAAGTAGATGGGCCAAAGTCTAGTGTAGAGTGGTGCGATCACAGATAGTAAAGGAAAGCAATGTTTCTTTCATGAAGTTGTTAAAGGTTTAGTGTTTTTCAGCGTCTAGCGCGTTGTATTCCTGTTTTCATGACCTGAGTTTCATATCCTTGTATTACACTACTACTATTTGAAGCCTAGATTTGACGGGTATACCGTGTTGTAACGATTACATTCTACACATCCTTTTTGATCAATTAATATAGATAATCAGATATAATCGAACGTAATAACATTCCAAATTTATTCAATTTACATTTTATTTCGCAGTAAATATATACACGTGGTGCAACATTCCTTCTGTCTCTTTCTATCATCCACCCAGGCAAAATCTTCCCGGAGGAAAAAATGGGAGAATTGAGGGATGAATGCATCGCGTTACTTGAACATTCTAGAAGCCTAGTCGTCTAAAACAATCCTGTTGGCAAACGAAGGTAAGGACACTCGTATAGTAGTCCCCAAGCAGTCAGGACCTGTATTCGCCAAGAGAAAATATATATTTTTGTATTAGTCATCAAATTTGAGACGGGACCGTAATTATTCCATGCTAGTCACTAGATTGGATCCATCTTGATCCAATATCATTTTAATCATACAAGTTCCCTAAGAATTGTAATAGCAGCACGTGTTATATCGGATCGCCTATTCCCCCTTTTCAATATAGCAATGACGTTGAATAAATAATATATTAAATTTACATAAGTGATTTCAATCATAGCATGATAATAAGTCACATCAACTTAATCAGTATAATATCAACACGCAAGAGTGGTGATAAAATTCCATAATGAGCTATCCCCGTATGTAGTGAGTCCATGTATATATTGTGTGTATATCCTTTACTGCTCAGATTTGATGGGTATATCGTATGTATATACGTTGGTGCCTAGATTTGACGAATTCATCGTGCGCTTGTCCACTAGTGCCTAGATTTGAGGGGTATGTTCTGTGTGTATTCCAAAGGGTCTATTTGCTACGAGTCTATTGAATATATATACGCAAGTGCTAATGTTTGACAGGTTTATTTTTTGTGTACACTTATGGACCTATATTTTAAGAGTCTATTGAATGTTTATACGTAAGTGCTGATGTTTGACATGTCTATTTTTGGTATATATATATATATATTGACATGTCTATTTTTGGTATATATATATATACTTCTTTTTATTTAGCACCACATCTTACTACCCATTCGGGCTATACGCTTAAATATTAATTGCGCTAATGGGTTAGGAATTGGGAAGGTTAAAATTAGAGGAAGTTAACCCATATTTGCATGGAGGGAAAGTGGAAAACCATTTAGGAAAAACCACCCCCAGTTCACCCGACATAAATTTGAACCTCGATCACCCCGTTCTTGGCAGTCTAGCTAACATGAAACTAGCGCGTTAGCCAACTACGCCACCGAGGTGGGTTTTGTGTATACTTGTGGGCAAATATTTTACGAATCTATTAAATGTTAATACTTAAGTGCTGATGTTTTACTGGTCTATTCTTTGTGTATACTTGTGGACAAATATTTTACGAGTATATTAAATATTTATACTTAAGTTCCAAGGTTTAACATGTTTATTCTATGCATATCCGCAAGTATGTGAGTTAACTGGTCTATTATGTGTGTATCAATAAGGGCCTATATGCTACAAGTCTATTAAATGTAGACCTACATCCATAAGTGTCGATGTTTGACATCTTTGTTCTATGTATATCCATAGGTGTCGAGATGTCAACAACTTAATGACCAAGTAATGTCATGCATTTTCCGACTATATATTTTTTCTTCTAATTATCACTCTAATATCATTATTATTAGTTAAAATAAAGTTCCTAAATATTTAAACTCAATAACCATGTCAAATGATATGTTACTCGTCATAATCTCTAAATTATTATATGTATTAGGTCTACTACCTTTTTTAGAATAAGATTTTAAAATCACCACTTATTCTCAACCTTTCTTTTCTCATGTAAAACACAAATTAGAAGTAATTAATTGAGATCCTCGTAGAGTTCTACAAATGTACAAACAAACTTGTACGATAGAACGCCACAGTATAAAACCGTACAAAAGAACACGATAGTCTAATTTAATTCAGTAAAAAAAACAACTCCCATGTTTCGGTATCAGTAACTGTTGACATAAATCCCAAAATAAACCCCTCTTTTATTTCCTGGACACACACACACACACACACACACACACACACACACACACACACAAAAAACCCAACAAAGCTAGCCCTGAAGCATGCCCTCGTAAAGTCCAGTAGTGATGGGGTTTAGGGGGCTTCGGTAGAATGAGGATGGGGATAAGAGGTCAATATGTATCTATGCATGTGTGTGTGCTGTTTCACTGTCTCTTCAGCTGTTTCACGAAGTTGTCACTTTCCCCAAAATTTGGGAGCGGTATTCTCTGTAGTAAAGCCGCAACAACTTGTCACGTACTATGTTAGCGGGAAGGGAGGGGTAGGGGAAGGTTTGGCAAGGAGGGGAGGGGGAGGACTGGTTCAGCAGATAGAGCTGTCAAGTCGCCTACCGAGTTATTTTCTTGGTGACTGACGGCTACATAATATGTATCTCACAAATTCGACCTCCACGGACTCCCCTACCCCCTCCCTCCCAACCACCTTTTGTTTCCCCCTTACACCATTATTCATACTTATTCATACATTTTTTTAAAAAACGTATTACGATATTAGCAATTTTTTTTACAATAATTTTGTTTTATCCACATTACCTTATAACTAGAGGTCGCGCAGACAAATCCGTCAGACTCGTATTATTTGGTTTGACAACGTTGAGTAGAATCTCGGTCACTTTGTGTATATTTATGTTATTTTTGTTAAATAGTTCCTTACTAGCCCTCTACGTAAATACGGACACATTTCGTATGCATGTGTGTGTGCATAACATCCTACTACCCATTCGGGATATCCACATATTTACACTATTATGGCAGAGATTAGGAATACAGAGTTTAGAGGAAATGTATCTGCATTTGCATGAAGGTAAAGTGGGTTCCAGGGGGGAGTGGGGGAACGCTCTCAGTACACCTAAATGGGATTCGAACCCCATTAACCTCGTCACTGACAATACAATCCAAGATGAGAGTAATGCATCATTATGGATCTCATGATTTTAAATTCTACTTATTTTCATCCTGACTTCATTAATTTAAACATACTCAGTTGACACGACTGACGAACAGATACGATGGACGATACCTTAAAACATATAATTTAATTTCTACAGTCTATCTTTGGTCTCTTAGAAGTAATTAATTCTATATCGTGGCGAGTAGATAATTTCAATGATTTTGCCATCGATGACCATGCATGAAAAATACCTTATTTAATATTTTGTCTACTTTTACACAAACATATATTTTCTTAACTATTAACTACAATAAATGAGATATTTTCCATGTAGAAATTAGACAGTAAATTTGATTACTATATGAGCTATATTTTTTAACGGCTATACTTCTGTCCAATTGATACTACTCTTGTTTTATAAACATATACATATTCATGTTTGTATCGTACTCTATAGTTTTCTCCTGTCTATGAAGAATATTGCTCAACGTAGTCCACACTAAATTGTCGTTGAAAGACCATGATCCATAAATTGGCACAGACAGCTTGAAACTCTGTGTAGTGTAATTTGGCTTCTGCACAGTTGATTTCCATGTTGACATTTCGGTAATTAAACCAATAACTCTGATTAAGTATGTGCTACATCGCATCTTATTATCCATCCGGGATATCTGAATATTTAAACTACAATAAATACCACTAGGAAACAGCTTTGTAACCAATGTAAAGATAATAGAAGGTAACGTCAGATGAAGGATTAGATGAGCTTGTGACGTCACTCATTATACTATCCATATCGTTACAGACACAAAGCTAACAATTAATAGTATGAAAGACAAACTAAATTGTTAATGGGAACTTTAAATGATAAATAGACCTTTAAAATCTACACCAATTAACGTCATTAATCTACTTACTCTTTTTAAATGCGTATTTTTGGCTGTCTTACTATTAATATATAACTGCGGTGTACTGGGTGATGTAAACAATGACATCATCAAATCCCTTCAAGTAGCTCTATCTCTATAGTCTCTTTATATTGGTTGTAGCAATCTGGTTTTTGTGTGGTCAATCTTTCCTTAAATATAAGATAAATTTTGCAACGCTGGTTCTTCGATGTTGCCAGTAGCTCCTCCTTACCCCAGCACACCATCTTCTGACATAAATGAAAACGAAGAGATTTGTCAACAGTTAACTGAGAGAGAAAGTAAATAAATAAATAAATCTTTTCTCTATAATACCTGAAGTTCCGTTGGACATGATATTCAGTGTAACGCAGTAGAGATAAGGAAGGTGTATTTTTTATTCAAAGTACACCCTCCTTTGTATAAACGAAGAGCTAAAAATATACTTAGGAAGATCAATCTCGTCGTACCCACCCAGAGTTAGATTCTTGATTTCTTAAGAGCGTTCTTCATAACAGACCCAATTCAGCTTCCGGCTCGCATCTGCGTTTGTGTGTGTCGCGCGAGGTATGGCAATGAAAGGGAAAATAAAAGGTTTACTATGAGCCAGAGATGTGTGCAATGCATTCCTGTTTTAATGATTACTTGACATTCTTCGCGGTGACGATGGGGGACAAAGTGACAAAGTTTCTTGATTATAAATGCAGTATGTCTTTGTTACGACGGGATGAAGCACAGTGCTTATCTATGAAGCCATTCTAAAATGGTCAAAAACGGCCCTTTCAATGTAGTCTATATCCAAATATAATTTAATATTTTAACAATGTTCAGAATAAGGACCTTTTATTAACTCTTTATCTCCATTAATTTTTAGTCAGGAATTATCCATGTGCAATAGCGTTCGTGTACATTTACGATTTATAGCCGACTGTACCACAGAGTTGATTGGCATGTGATGCACGCTGTTAATTATTGGTAAATCGGACCAGACAATGATGATGCTATTAAATTTTATTTTAGTTGATATTTTAATTAACTGGTGAGATATTTGATAGGAGAGTCGGTTTATTAAATATATTCGACAATGAGAATAACTAAGATTAATTTGTAGTCTATAACATCTTGGGGAATTTAATAAAGTTGAGGGCTATCTTAGAACAGAGGGCAAATGACAATGTCCTAGATCAATCCAGAAACACCAGCCAGGTAAGGAAGCCGGCTTCTGTTTTCCCTGGATGTGTCATTAATAGGACTTATCTGATCTTCTGCCTTGGCCGGGTATATTATGTTCTGCTAGTCGGTGTTGTCTCTACAATCGGTACAGTCAAAACAATACATTTTCTTAAATCAATTAAGTACTGTATATTTGCAATGATACATTTGAACATATTAATCAAAGTAACGAGTATTGTTTGGTTAAAAAACCATATAATTCTAAATAACGACATTATGTATTACAAATGATCAATTCCTAAGGATCGTTATTATGCCTTTTTCAATGTAACTTTTCCTATTTTTGAAATTAAGGTTGATGTGGTTTAAAACAATACACCTATTTCAGGATTCTTCTACAGTCTTTAACAGTCTAAACATATAAGACTAAAAAAGGGCGATGGCTTGGAAACAAGATACTAAGCCTTACAAGCCGCGATTATATGTTGGTTTCCCGTGGTGTCGTCATCCAGCTATGGTTTACTAACCTACCCCTACCCGAGTAAATCCCCAGGTCCTAATTAAAGCTCCAGTTGACACACGTTGATTAATTATAGCGTGGTTTTGTTGAGGGGGTTTGGGGTTTTTTAAGGGAGGGAAATATTTCAATAAACTGTATATTCTTTTGTTTTATTCTTAGAAAATTAATTTTACGTCAAATAACGTGTTTGTTTAAGGTCATTTGAAACTAAAAAGCTTTAGTGAACAATTTTAACAACGGTATAGTAACTATAAGCTATAAATAGTGATTAATTGATTTCCGATCATTAGAGTTCACCAATTATACATTGATATTTTATGCTTTTGATGTACCATTGTTAAGGTAAAGTAATTAATGTATGGAGCTGAAATTTAGTATAACTAGACATGCATATTAGTCGTACGCAGTGAAATATTTATAATATGTTAAAGAATTTTGTTTACATACAAGCAGTTTAAAACAGGTAAAATTACATCTTTTTAATTATGCTTACCTCTTACTTAAAACTGTAGGTTTCAGTTTAAATATTGCAGGGCAATATATAGAATATTTTGATAAAATAAATATTGAAACTCTAGCGACTTAGTACAGTAAAAGCTTAGCTGTCAATTTAGGAAAGCACTACTTTTAATAATGTATCACATATAGACGCTTATTATAACACCAAGAGGATTATTAACATATTTATCTGAGACGTTTGAATTAGGGTATATTAAATAAAATTTGTTTACATACTGATGTTTTTTCTAGCACCACTTCTTACTACCCGTTCGGGTTATACTCTTATGTACTAATTATGCTTATGGTTTTAGGGATTAGGAACGGTTATATTTATAGGAAGTATATCCGCATTTACGTGAAGGGATAGTGGAAAACCATGTTGTAAAAACCACCCTCTCAGTATACCCAATCAAGATTCGAACCTTGAAATCCCCGTCATCGACAGTCTAGTCTACTGCTAGAGTGTCGCGTTAGACCATGTAGTCACTGGAGCAAATCATTATAATGTTAAGGTGTGCAGGAGAAAGAAACACACAAATTGAAAACCAACCCTATTACAAACGAGTATTAATAGAACACTAATTTCTCCTTAAAAAGTAGCCCGATTTTAATGCGAGTAAATTTTTATTCCACTATTCACGTGAATAAACCAATATCCGTTTGAGTGCTTTGTGTAAGAAATGTTCAGGTACTGCTGAACAGAAACTTTAGTTTTTTGACCTATAAATATATCTTACACACGTACCTAAGCACAAACATTCATCCATACAATCATATTCTATCTAGTTTATGAAAAATAATGAAGTTGAATTTTAATAAAATGAAACAACATTCACTTAAAGCAAATAGGATACATTTATATTTGTTTAGAATTAACCTTCAATTGTTTCAGTAGGGTTCAAAGTTCAGTATGCTGAATTAGACACTGCAGCAAACAGATTGGTTCTCTCATAAAATGTAGTGACTAAATGTTACTAAGACTGATTCCCATAGAAATTCATAATATTATATGTTTTTGGTTAGTCAAAAATTCATCTATTCTAGAAAAATAACAATGATGATTTATCCGAGTCTCATTAATCAGAAATGTCTGCAACAATATTCATTTTATTTACCATCCCCCGAACTTTAAAATAGGTTACCCATTTGAAAAGTAGAGGGCTTTGTAATTCCATAGTGAATTAATGCAAACTCGTAGATATATTTTATCAAATCCCATAACATAAATCTAAATAAATACATTCTACACTGAAAAAATTATGATAATTATAAATTTTAATGTCACTCCTTACCCTTGAAATTATTATTTAATTACCCGCCTCGGTGGCGTAGTTGGCTAACGCGCCAGTCGTGTTGAGCCAGACCACCGAGGTCGGGGAGATCGAGGTTCGAATCTCGGTCGGGTGAACTGAGGGGTGGTTTTTCCTAAACGGTTTTACACTCTCCCTCCACGCAAATGCGGGTTCACTTCCTCTAGATTAAACCTTCCCAATTCCTAATTCATTAGCGTAACTAGTACTTAAGCGTATAACCCGAACGGTTAGTAAGACGCGGTGCTAATAATAATAATATTATTTAATTTCTAGCTACACAGTCTAATTGGTAAACAAATTGGAATTATTTAACCTTCAAAGTTATATTAAAATACACATATCAATTTTGTTTATGAAAATGATTTGTAAAACTTTGCCAAAATTTGGAGAACATAGTTTTTTACTTGGGTTTAAGGGGGAGGGAGAGACGCATTTCAAATGTCCAGCTATCCCGCTCTATTTGAAAAGTGATTAGTTATTTAAAAATACAGCTGCAGAAAAAAATTGAGAATGAATAGCTTAATATGTCCAAATAGGATTAAAACCCTTATATTTTTAGTTTTATTGTTTTAAAAATCTCATGAAAATGTGAAATTAACTCAATTCTAAAGACAACACAAAATGTCAAAGTTCATAATATATCAAAGTAAATGGGCCATCTAGCCTTTATCAAAAAAATAAAATAATACTTTAACATCACAATATTCATTTTTAAGGTAATTGAAAACTGTTTTAGAGCTTTTGAAGCTTCAAAGCTGTCATTACCATAAAATCTACTGCAACGTGAGAATATTTCCTTTCAACTAGACGGCACCCTTAAGCCTGTTTTAATCAAGTGATTTGTAACGATACCGTATGAATGAATTATTATTATTTTAAACAGGTAAATTCTTTATAAGCCAGCCATAGATTACAAATTAGCAGAGGGATTGTCTGCTAATAGATCAATACAACCTCACGTAAAAATAAAACATATTTATTTCCGAAATTAACGAATATTTATTGATATGAGCAAAACTTTTATTTTATAATGAAATGAAAACGTTGGCTATATAACAGCATTACTAATCTTAGGCTTCACACACTATATTCCAATACATAACTTGTAATTTAAGTTAATCATATTTGTTTCCTGAAAACGAAAGCCGCATATAACGGAAATTAGGTTTTTAGCAATCGCAGGAAATTCCTTCATAATATACATTTTTTTATAGCTTATCGTTGGCGGAAAAAAATACAAAATCCCTCGAGTGACAAATACGCGAAGTCGCTTCGGATACGAATTTCCAATCGAATTTGCATAGGAGTTAAATCATATATGGCGAGTAGAGAATTTCTAGTACTGTACTACGCATGAAATATCAGTTATGTAATACGGGTAGTAATACGCAAGTATATAGAAGGATACATATATACAGGAATATGAATCGGTTGAAGTCCTTCGCTGATAAAAGGTATTATCAAGGGAGTGCGCAGAACTCGGGTATAGGTTGGGGATTTTTATATCAATGTTTGATATCCTGCCCTTGTTCAAACAAATATAGAAGGCGAGGGTGATAACGGGGAAGGGGGGGCAGAGAGCAAATGATCAAGCGAAACATCACACCAAAGACGTAATGTTTATTTCTACCAAAAGCATTCTCATTCCATTTCTATTTAATCTTAAATATAACAATTATGATGTTATATTTATATTGATACTAGATATAAGTTCTTTCTATTTTAGTTTGATTTTATTTTTTCATAGCGACTTTATAAGTCGTGTCACTTGAATCGAATAAACAAGTTTTGAAATATATGGGCTTAGTGCTAAACATATATATAATATTATATTTTTTTATATATTTAAGTTCTTATTTTATGATATTTATTATAAAATAAAAAATTATACCTTAAATGATTTACTTCATAAGTATAACAAATATAAGTGATTAGTGCTCAGATTTGCAAACATACAGTACAGTAATAATTGGCTTTTGATATATTAAATGGTATAGATATTTTAATTTTAATTTCAATAATTCTAAATATTGCAAGTTGAATATTTTATACGTGGGAAGCACTGAGAATGGATATTTGGATGCATAGTTTAGTTTACAATGTATTTAACAAAATTACACCTAATAATAATAATAATAATAATAATAATAATAATAATAATAATAATAATTATATATATTCTATATTTATAATAAATATATTATAAATAATTATATATATATAATAAATAATAATAATAATTATTATTATTATATATATTCTATATTTATAATAAATATATTATAAATAATTATATATATAATAAATAATAATAATAATAATAATTATTATTATATATATTCTATATTTATAATAAATATATTATAAATAATTATATATATAATAATAATAATTATTATTATTACTATACATTTATAATCATCATATATCATAATAATAATAATAATAATAATAATTATTATTATTATTACTATACATTTATTATATATATAATTATTTATAATATATTTACTATAAATATATAATATATATAATTATTTATAATATACTTATTATAAATATAGAATATATATATTTATTATGAATTAGAATATATATAATTATTATGAAAAATGAAAGTAAACCAATAACAATGCTAGATTCGAGTATAAGCCTATATAAAAATTAGCTAACGTTGAGGGAAAGGTTTATTCGAAAGTATAAATCCTAATCATTTTCATCAACCAATAAAATATAAATATGTATTGTTTTATTAAATAAATAATAAAGATAGCTCGTGGGTGTTCTAAGCAAACCAGACATTTTCCAATTTAAGAGTTTTTGTACCCTTATCATTTTAGTGATATGATAATTCACTTATCTAAATGGGTTGTATTTATCGTGATTATCATAAAAATGTATTGTGATGAGTACAGGGTATATAACTCATCATTGTGTAACTTCCTCCTCTCACTAGTAGCCTCATCCCTTTTTGGACCAAATATCTTCCTAAATACATTGTTTTTAAACACCCTAAATTTGTTTTCGTCATGTAAGGTAAGAGACCATGTTTCACACACACAGAGAACAACAGGTAACATTATATATACCTATGAATCTCACATTAATGTGATGGCAAATCTAATAATATTATGTCAATAAATTAAACAAAGGAACTATCTGGCATGAACATACTACAGAATTCCCGCATGGTGGTAAAGAAAACTCTTAGCCAAACCCCAAGTCATAAATTACGTCATCCAATGTGACATGTGTAAATGTAACTGTCTCGCACTTTACGTCTTACTATCCATCCGGATTACTCGCATATTAACATTGCTGGCATGGGCTGGAGGTAATTATAATTTTTAAAAGATATAATTTCATTTACGTGGAGAAAGAAAGAGAGTGCAAAGAAAGAGAGGTAGGATAAAGAGAGAGAAGAGAGAAAGGAAGAGAGAAAAATAAAAAGAGAGAACGAGAGAAAAAGGTAAAAGAGAGAAAAAGAGGAAAAGAAAGAAAAAGAGGAATAGAAAGAGTAAAGGAAATTAGAGAAAAAAGAGATAAGACAGAAGAAAAAGAAAAGAGGAAAAGAAAAAGTGAAGAGAAAAATGACTAAAATAAAGAAGAGAAAGCGAGAGAAAAAGAGGGATTACGGTTGGATAAAAATGCTACACCCAGATGAATGTCTAAACCCACACTCCCTTTTACTGAAAAAACAGAAGAGATGAACCCTAGGTCCTTGGTCGTCATCGTCTCTAAAACTGACCATTTAAGAAAAACCACCATCAGTATATACCTAACCGGTATTCGATTCCCTACGTCACCGTTAACAACAATCCAGGCTATTACGATATTGGCCACTTTGCTCACATGCCTATCGATTAAGATCTAACATTAATTCAAATAAAAATGAAATGTGATATTTTTTTTGGTGAATAAATATAGTTTTATAAAGATTAAATAATTGTTTGAATTATTTTAAATATATAATGCAGAGTAAATTTTTACACAAACATCATTAAAAAGATACAGTTCCCTTAAAATTTTAAGTCTTAATTTTAGCGTTACTAAATATCAATGTTCTCACCAAAAAAAAAATACCGGCCTTAACTTAAAACATTACTTATCTTATTTAAAGTATTTTTTTAAATTTAAATTTGTTAAATTATGTTAAAATATTTTTCATATAATAGTAAATTAACTCTGCACCTATTGAAGTAATATAATATATTTTTTTATTAAAAATATGCAATGAACTACTTGTTTGAATTACGACCATTTTAAAATGAATGATCTCTTCCTTTATAAAATCAAACTTTAAGATTTTGTAAGCTATGTTTTAACTTTCCAAACTTGGAAAAATCCATATTTCTTCCTTAAAATAAGAAAAAAAAACTTTATCAGGGATAAGCCCCAGCCTACCTTAGAACAGATTGCCCTCTAGTGTGATTGATAGAGTTTTCGAGAACTTGAAACGAAATTGGACAGTGATCGAAAGCTCAACTTCTTATCAACTCGTCAGTAACGGAAGAGAAATCTATTGCCTTATAGGTCAATCTGTTGAATGTAGTGGAAGAGATCAATGGACTGAAACATTTTGTTTTACAACCAATAAAGTTAAAGCAAAAATAAAGTTTGAAAACATTTTTTAGAATATAATAATTCCTTAGAAATTCCACTAAGTTTTTATTTTATGATTTAGTTTTTTTTTTGTGCACTCTGCTATTTATCATCTACTCAGAGTGTACGCAAATTTACACCATTCAGGAATGGGTTTCATGAAGGTCAAGATCCAGATTATATGTACCCAAAATTGTTTGATGTAAGAGTAAGTACACCCTTTAGGAAAAAAAAACACACTGCTCACATCCAACTAGGATTGGAATTATTTAATTCCAA